>JAGDQP010019678.1:0-34514 GCA_022664845.1 Lepisma saccharinum | reverse complement strand
TTTTTTTCATATTTCTAGACTCAATTATTCCAATTTTCATTCTAAATTCTAAGCATTCTAATCAGTCTAATTTAATTATTCTAAATTTGTTTCTTACCATTGTATTCAAAACTATATTATACCTTATTAATAGCACGAAAATATTTTAAAAGTGTATTAGAAATATGTTAGCTTCATATCAGAAAGGTAACTCAAATTAAAAAAAAAACTAATTTATTTTAAAAGAAAAATAAAACAAGTTTTGAAAATGTCTAAATATGGTTTAAATCGCTTTAGAGAAATCTTCCAAACAAATCTTTGGATTTTAAAATTCGTATGTTTTTTAACGGATACCTTTAATAAGGGGAACCAGCTAGTAATTAACACTTTTTACCGTGTAGCAAAAGTTAAAATTTGTGTACTTTCAACAATGGTTAGTATATATTGTTGGAATTTCAATTGAACGTATCTAAAGATTAATTTCATGTCAGAATACTAGTGGGTTGTTACAGCCAGTAACGGGCATAGGAAATGTCAGTAATGGGCACTCTACATGCCAGTACTGGGCATTTCAATGATGTTAGCTACTTTGCAGGATAGCTCAACGAATGGACGATTCATTTTCAAGTGAATAGTCTTTTCTTGTTTCTTTGATCAGGTTAAGCCAGGGCTTCCCAGTTATCAAATCATTGACAAAATACACAAAAGAAAGCAAAACATGTGTTAATATTGTAATAGAAAATACGTAATAAGCCTAATACAACAAATAGAACCAAAGTTCGGCGTGAGCCAAAGATGCCTAAAGACTATAAATGCATTAACTTCATTTCGATTCAATTGAAAACGAAAAGAAGGTTGTGAATTTAGAAAGTGCGTTGTTGTACAGAATATACTAGTAAATATTAAAAAGTACCCCAAAAATTCTGTAATCTAGAAATACTATTGATTTGAAGAGAATACATAGATGACCTACGACATAGGGCTACGTCAGAGTGTAAATGACATGAGGCCTTTTTCACTCTGGATAGGTATCATGAAAAATAATAATAATAAAATAAATAGAGGGTTACAATATGCATTGTTCATGTCCATAATAATCTCTCATACATCAAAACTCAGTCCAAAGAGTTTCCCCTATCCCCTGACTTAGTAGGTACTCTTTCAATTTCATTATCTCTGACACTGGACAAGGGGTGCCCATTACATGCTACTGATCCAATAGTGATCACCAGGGTTTCCGCCAGGATTTTCACTTTGAGGGGTATGAAAGTCAAATTTCGGGGGGGTGTAAGTGGAATTTTTGTACGGTTTCTATCGATTTTTCACAGCAAATATTTTAAAATTAGGGGGGTTGTCGAAAATTTGGGGGGTAACACCCCTACAGGGGGGTCTGACGGAATCACTGGTGAGCACTTCACAATATAATCACTCAGACTACAAATTTGAGTGCAAACAAATAAATAATAAATCATGTGCCTTCTAGGATTCTTGAAATGAGGAGAGATTCTAAATTAGACGTGACGACTAAAAAAAATAATCTTCATTATTTAGCTATTCGCTGCCGCATATCATTACTCATCCTGGTTTCAAAGCCGCCATTTTTACTGTCACATAGCCTGTGGCACCAACAATTGAAACAGTCTCTAACAGACCAATCACAGGAACTCTTACACGGTTGATAAATTAGGAGAACGTTGTAATAAGAATAATAGTCATGTGTAAAAGTCGCAGCGGTGCCTATTACCGGTAGGGTGCTTATTACTGGTTGGTTCACCCTATTATAATTGTAGAAATATATTTAAAAGTAGAATAAATACGAGTTTACTGTGTGTCCTGGTAACTTTGAATAAAATGAGGAACTCATGTTTCTGTTTCTTTTTTTACGACCCCTAAATTGCTGCTTTCAGAAACCATTATTAAAATAAATAAAAAAAGAGTGCCCGGAAGATACTTAAGTTTTTCGACTAGGAAGTGCAGAGTAATAATAATAATAATGTGGAGACAACAATTTTAGGAAGAAAGTTGCTAGTTTTTATTTGTTATGTCTTCTCGGGGGAGACAAAACAGAAAATGAAATCCAGGTCAACGTCACATGTCACAAGGAAATTGCTTTATTTCTTTTTTTCACATGACACTGGCATAGAAAGGAAAGAGTACTTTATTTTTTTTTCAGTCTTTTTTACAAGGAAGACTTAGTAGTAAAGAAAAAAATAATGGGCTGGTTGGACGAACAGAATTTGCTGTTTACACCTGAAAATACTTTTTTCTTTTTGTTCGCAGTATCTTCACAACTAGTGCTTAACATTCGCAGTGTTTTTTCCTAACAGTTATTTTAAACTCTTTATCCTTTATGCTCCAAGTGAAAGTTATATCGCTCTAAAAAAAAAGTTTCTTTAAAACTGCTTCCTTCTAACTAACAAAAAACTCGTTAACGTACATTGTTGTCTACTGTACAATATTGTTATTTATTTCAAGAGACAACAATGTACAGTGAGAAAGAAAAAACGGGCCTAGTTTTCTTTCTATTAATATAAAAGCTATCATTAGCATAGCTATATAAGTATTGAGATCAGTAAACCCAGCTGGCCACTGAAGATGCCGAGTAAGTATCAGATGTTACGCTTCTTGAAAATAGAGGAAAGGAGAGAGAAAAATACAATACAGACAATTGCTTTACATGTGTTGGTACAGAGAGAGATAACAGAAGAAGAAGAAGAAAAATCCTACATATTATACATTCGATGAAAGAAAGTCCTTTATTCGCGTCATGGAAAATTAATATGATTATGTATTTTTGCTGCTGTGCGCATACACAGTTTACTGGAAGCTGACGTGTTATTCTGAAAAATACTTGGAACGTATAATGTTAGCAGTCAGCTAAAGGATTCAAAAGGTTTACAGTGTCGCGGTAGTTCACAAAAATTCTAAGTTCGAATCCATTTTTGCACTTATTTTTATGTTGTGGACTTTGAAACAACTGGTGACATGTCTTTTTTTTTATTATTTTTTTAAAATAAATTTAATGTTTAAAACAACGTGCACAGTGTGCCAATGATGCAAGAACAAACAATGTACATACATCACTTTATCTGTTGTTTATTTGACGCCAGCTTACTTAACAGAGGATCAGTGTTGAACCTTGAACATTCATTAACACCGTACAGAATTTAAGACCGTTCAACACTGGTTCTGTATTTAAACCTTAACACAGATACTGTGTTAATTAAACCTTAACACAGATATTGTGTTAACCTGTCATGCTGGACTCTTTGTGTTGGTCAATTTAACACATAATAGTGGTAGATCTTCGGGGACCACTGACCAGTGTTAACGGGATAAGGGGTTAAAACTGAAATTAAGAGGAGACTTTGGTAGTGTAAATAAATTACTGAGGCTAGCAGCTATAAAGTGTCTCTCAATTATGTCCTAACCTATCATCAGTGTATTGTAAAATTTGTTCAGTATCGCGTATAAACTATGCCCTTCAGTTTACAAAAGACAAGTTCAGTGTGAAGCCTTGTGCGTTTTTCATTATTACACAAAAGGTTATTTTTTTATAACTTTATCGTTATTTTAAATGACAAATACTAGTGCATGATAAACTTATTCATACAATGAATCTGAAAGTGTTTGAGCTGGAATAGGCATAAATATTGACCTCCGTGAATAATTAATAAATCTACATGTTCACAAAGAAAAAAAATAATCAAGAACTAGTGTAATGATGTTTAAGATTTGTTTCTAATATTGGGAAACAGAAACCTATTTGTCTTTCTTATATTTATAAACGTATTTAAATCATTTTTTCTACGAATAACACTCCTGAAATAATTAACTACTTTCCGTAACTTTTTCGTGTACTTTAGTCATTTTCCCACCTTCATGACCTGCCACTCTGTTACCGTGCTTTTTGTATGGCAGCATATGACTGACTTTTCATGTACGCGTTAGTTGCGTTCTTTGATTACGATTTCTATGAGTAGCCAATAGGAATTCTTAAATACGTGTATCAATGCACCGTTAAAGTCACCCGCTACTGAGAATTGTGGGAGCCGCCATACTGGCTTTAAACAAACGGTTGCTTAGGAAACCTGTCATTTGATTTCTAGAATTTTGAGAGAGGTTTCAAAAGTACGCTTGTGCTCTGTAATTAGAAACATTTGAACTGATATTTGTTATTATTTACTTATTTCAAAGTTCAGTTTGATAATAAAAACATAAAAAGTGTATGGATCTAATGAAATATTAAAATAAATATTGTATTTAATCTTACAACATACCTGATGCATTATAGCAATGACGTTATCATTATTACGCATTTGTAAATTCTTGCAAAGATGAAAGTAATATTATTAACATCACTGTATATGGAGCATTATCTTCACTACATGGAGTAAAGGATAAATCGCCATGTCCGATTTTGCAAGGAAATAGCTGAATGAAATATACAAGGACGTATTATTTAGGGGTGATTCCGAGGGGTCTGACTTCATCCAAATAAATTCTCCTGAAACCAACTTCTGGATAGGTGTCTGCCCAAACACATATATACACATACACGCGAACATTTATAGGTAAGATCCACTTTTGTGAAGATACCAGGACATTAAAGAAATTACCTTATCATCTATGATATACAGGGGCTAAGAACCTTTATTTTATTGTTTCATGTATAGACGACATGCTTTCTTTTCTAAAGTTTACAACCGTAAATTAACTGATCACTTTTGCTACTCCCATGCAATGCTCTTGAGCACTGCTTTGAAGCAAACCATAAGCCCATAATACAGGTCAGGCATGGCCAACAGCAAGTCCGTGGGCCACATGAGGCCCTTAATGTAATTTGTGAGGTCCACAGTAAGATAAAAACTACAATAAATTGTAATATATGTAATCAAATGTCCAGCTTTAAGACTCAGTGGGGAAAGAATATCGGAAGAAGTTGGCCAGGGCCTAAATTGAAGGTATCATTTCGGCATTTGCCTGGTGTGACTGAGGACAAACTCTGGAAAATCTTTAGTCTGGATAGTTGGCCGCTGGGATCACAATCAATTGTTATATATGTATTTATATATATATATATATATATATATATATATATATATATATATATATTATTCCAGTAGTAAAAATGATTTTACAAAGATGGTAATTAAATACATCTATTGCCTTGAAAAACTGCCGAGTTGCGGCCCGTCATTATCGTATATTGCGGCCCTCGTAAAGGAAGGAAAGGCCTGAAATAGGTCTTTCTAGTTTAAGAATAGAAAAATAACTTCAAATCAAAGATTGTTTTCTTTCGGTAAGTATAGGCACCGAGTTTCAGAGAAGTTTGAAGTATTTTTGTTAGCCATTGCAAATGCTAGTACTCGTATTGTGCGCATCTATTCAAAGATGCAGCTCGAATATAACTAACACTGTTACAAAAATCGCAGAATTCAATGTGGTTTATTTCAATACATGGAATCTGTGTCCCGTTAGGAAAAGTTTGCGACCTTTTTTTGTGTGAAGTTTGTGTGCATCTGCAAGGATATCCTGCACACTGTAACTTTTTATCTACCTTATTTTATTATATAATTATAATAATAAGATAATTATATTTTATCTTGTTCATATATTATTGGAATATTATTACCTCCATCCGCTTTCTCAGGTAGGTAGCCTGCATATCCTGGGTTGACCCTGAAAGACGTTGAATGGAGCTTGAACTATAAAGAGTTGATAATCCTAGTGTGATATGTGAATATGTGTGTGTGTGTGTGTGTGAGAGAGAGAGAGAAAGAGAGAGAGAGAGAGAGAGAGAGAGAGAGAGAGAGAAATCCTTTTTCAGCAGTCTTTGCGAATGCAATAAAGCAAAAAATAATGCATTTGTATGCCCTGTGTGACAGCTTTACAGGTTTTTCCATCCTATGGCGGCAATTGAGGTGTTGTGTTGTATTTATCTATATATTAAAAAAAAAGAAAAAGAAACAGGACAAAGGGAAAAAAAAGACAAAAACATAGAGGACATGTCTCTTTTTATTATAATTTGTTATTGTTTCACGGTCTTTTACCAAAATTATCCATGTATCCGCCTACAAGCAAAGACAGGATCATCTATATTCCATTCGGGGCTCCTTTCACTCGGCTTGTCGTCGTCGTTTCGACAAAGAAGGGCGTCCCACATTCTGACACCCGCATCATAACCATGTGTGTATATCTTTACATGGTTTACAATATAAAAAAAAAGTGGAAGAAGATGATGAAAAGGTAGGAGGACAATACCGCTAATAGAGACCAGTCTTTCCACCATTGTAAATGGAAAGAATCCTCTCTCTCTCTCTCTCTCTCTCTCTCTCTCTCTCTCTTTCTCTCTCTCTCTTTCTCTCTAACACACACATACATATGAGAATTAGAAAGAGAGCGAAGTGATTCATTGCAAATATTTTATATGCACGATGTTAAGTTGACCTGTGAAATGATGGGAAAATGTCACTATTGTACTGTCTATACACTGTAAAAAAATAATTCACTTTTGTGCTATGCTTTTTTGTAAACACGAGGTATAAGTAATCTGTACAAGAAGTGTCAGAATGGGGAGATCTTTTTGAAAACTATTCTTAATAGTTTCTTATATATACTTCGTTCTTCAAAGTTTTTTTTTTTCAACATTATTTGGTGCATAATATAATCTTACAAACTTGAGCTAATATATTTTTATATCGAAAATTCTTTAATAAGAGAAAGTTTCGAATTTAGGCCTACTATACTTTTTATTTCTTAGCAGAGGAGTCGCAATGGTTTAGGCGGTAGCTTGGGTTTAAATCCCGTCCAGGACACTGGATACTTTTCTCGCAGTGTTGCCATGCCTGGTGCTCTGATCATGCACTCAGCCTCTTATAAAATTGAGTCCCAGAGTGTCCTTAGTATTTCTGGACACCTTTGGAGGTAAAGGCGGTCGAACGTGAGAATGAACAACCCACCTCAGTTCCTGCCGTAGGTCAAAAATATGTCTAAAGCTACCTCAACATCCCCCATGCGCCGTTCACGGCCCATGCGCATCGCACAGAGGATAATTTCCCTTCTTATCTTACCAGAGTTATGAAGTTGTCGTAGCTCAATTGGTAGAGAGACTGGCTTCACATACTGAAAGTTTTGGGATCGATCCCTGCGTTCATCCATCCTGATTGAGGATTTTTCAAGGTCTTCATTTACACCAGACTAATGTCTGGATGGTACCCTGAAACTAAGTCCTTGTAGCCTTTCTTCTTACATTCTCTCCCCTACCCTATCCTGAACTGAGACAAAAATGTTAGCCTGAGCTAAACGACCGATGTCACTCTGTTTCCTCAGGTTTTCTTTTAAATTTACTTAAAAGAAAGGTTGTAGGGAAAATTCGGGCATTGTAGTTCAAGTGAAGTTCAAGAATATATTCAAAATCTGAATATAATATGCTGAATTTCAGAAAAGTGCATATGGTAGGGAAATATTGTAAGGAAATGTTATATAGTGTCATCAACTTCAATACCAGGTATATAGTGGGCGTGGTTTCCAAATCTGAGATCAGTTTCGATCTATCTGCATTCTTTGAAGTGTCATCCGAGATGGACATACAGAAATTGAGAATAGTGCTAAAAAAATAAATATTACACTTTAACTTTTCGCTTTGTTTTATTTAAATTATAGCAGTCAATCAGAAATAATTTTGTCATATTTAAACTCGTTAACACGTAAACCTGCGATGTTAGCACGGATACAGGAAACGCGATTTACACTGTTCTTTTAACGAAGTAATATCACAATCATGATAGACACAAAACCACAATAATACCACAAAACCACAAATTCTGTTGTTGTTTTTTTTAAACTCCAAGTTAGTATAACAGTCATTTAGAAAATGTATTTTTCTGATGCTTAAAATTTGATGTCCAGTAAAGACATACGAGCGTACAAGACTGGTAATAATCTGTAAACCAAAGATGGCTCAACCAAACTCAATCTCTGTCTTTGGAGGTAGAAATTATGTTGGTAATAAGTATGTTGTTTGATTACTGTAATGCTAACAGTAAGAATAAGGTGAAGAAGGGCACTGGTCTTGAGTGAGCCTTCCATTACCTTATAAAGAACTTCAAAGCTATTATTTTCTTCGTGTCTGTATATTTTCTTCAAATACAAGAAATTACGGAATGTCGGATTAGTTTTGCGTTGCAGGTTCGGTGTCGTACAACACGGATAAAGAAAGTTCGGACAGGCTGTACAATTCAGATGCCTGAGTTGCACTCACAAGCATATTGTTGAACGCCAAGAACAGGAAGTAAAGAAGTGATGATCGAAAAAACTCTAAAATCTTGAATGTATGTAAATCTTAATTTAATTTTAATTTTTTTATTTAATACCTTTAGACATCTAAGGCCCAGGCGGGGAAAGGATTTTGGAAGGTGTCGGCCCGGGCCTATGTTTAAGGTAACATCCTTTCATTTGCTTGGTGTGACTGAAGAAAATCCCTGGGAAAATCTCAGTCAGGATGGTCGGATCGAACTCACAACCTCCAGAATGCTACGCCAACACTCTACCACTGAGCTACGGCGACTCAGTTATGTAAATCTGGGTATAAGGTCAAGAAGTTTAAGTTACGTATTGAATGTGCGGAGTAAAATTGAGTGTTTTCATAAAATATAATACTAAGGCCCTTATAACGGTCTGGCCAGGATATAATAGTTGAAGATTGTGTATTGTAGTCATTGATTATATTATAACAACTCTTCTTCCTTTTGATTTAAATGATTACCTGTTCATTTCTTTAACGAAGTGTATTAATAGTTCTCAATTTCTTGATAATTAATAAACATTTTACACATTCTTTTTGTTACTTAGAAAGAAAATATTATCAATATCCGTACCATCTGCAAGAACATATAATCCATAACCTTTCTCCCAATGCTGTTAAAGAAATAGAACATAATATGATTTTCCTTAGGAAAAGAATAAAATGAGATTTAGCGACGTCATCTTGATAATATCGCGATCGACACACCGCAAGTATGTACTCGTTATGCGTCATTATGTTTGAAAGTAATCGTTAAATTTTCCTTTTATTCTGCCTTTTCTCTGGTAGTACAAAAGATTATTTTTTAAAGAAAGGACAATAGTCTATAGATCCAAGATATTAATTACTTATTATAGATCATTATAACATTCTTTTGCTTATCACATATTTTAAATCAGTGATATAATTTAGTTATTTTGTCCCTTCACTACAGATGTTCTAATTGTAGTGATAAATCTATCAGATAACTCTGGATTTAGATTTTTTGTTATGACAGTTTGCTGAAATGAGTCTGTGAAGGCGTTCATTAATATTTCTCTTCGAAGCATTCTTATACGACGTTCCTAGAACCAGTGCCTTGGTCTAGGTAGCACCCCGCCATTTGCTTCGTGAAAGTGAAGAGAAACCCCCGAAAACCTAATAGGATTGCCGACATTTTTCTGTCCACTGCTTGATGAAGGTCTTTCCACATATCTCGGTCTGCTGCTATCTTCATCCATGTAGCTCCTGAAAAACACTTGTTTTCATCAACCCATCTTACATTTGGACGTCGTTCTGGTCGCTTCTTTTCTATGGAAATCCAATGTAGCCCGTTTGTCGCCAATCTTCCATCTGTTCGTCTAGCTATGTGACCGGCCCATATCCACTTCATCTTCTTCGCAGTCTTGATTATATCTTCTATCTTTATTTCTGCGCCAATGCATTCATTTGACTTCCTGTCCCTCCTTGTTATTCTTAGCATGCATCTCTCCATTACTCTTTGTGTAACTCTTAATTTTTGAGTCATTTGTGCATTTAATGTTCAATTTGCACAGACGTATATCATCACAGGTAACATACAATGATTATAAACATTACGCTTGAGACACATTTTTAGTTTGGTTTTGAAAATAAAGTTTATAGTCTTCCAAATGAGCTCCACGCCATTTGACATCTTATATTTATTTCATCCATGAACTTGGCATTCGGAGTTTTGAACTGGCGTACTCATCAGTTATGCCTATTGTCTCTCCGTGAATCTACCGAGCCGTCGTAACTCAGCGGTAGAGCGTTGGCGTAGCATTCGGGAGGTCGTGGGTTCGATCCCAGCGGCTGAGCATCCTGACTGAGGTTTATCCATGGGTTTCTTCAGTCACACCAGACAAATGTTGGAATGGCACCTTCAACATAGGCCCTGGCCTACACTTTCTCAAATCTTTGCCCCTCCCTATCCCGGCCTGAGCCTTATATGCCTAAAGGTCATAAATAAAATTCAATCAATCTCTGAGACTCTTAATTTCCTTTTCAGCATGTTGATTTATATTCCTTTTGTTTTACTTAAATTCATTTGAAGTCCTATTTTCGAACTCTCATTACTCAGCTCTTCCATTCTGGTTTGTAGTCCTTTCTAGTCCTTGTGCACTTGAAGAAAACAGGATCATCAGCGAATCGTAGGTCATTAGGTATTCGCCATTAATTTTCATTCCAACTTCATCCCAGTTTAAACTTTGGAACGCCCTCTCCAGGACCACCGAAACCAGTTTAGAGGAAGTTGAATCTCCTTGCCTTACCCATTTTCCAACTTTAGTTTTTTTTACTTTCTTGATGTAGTCTAATGACAAATGTGGCAGTGGAATAAATGCGTTTCGTAGTAATTTAACGTATGGACTTTCGATGCCTTGATTTTCAAGTGATTTAAGTAGGCCTACCACTGCCAAGGAGACCGAATCGATTTTTTTTTTTCAAAACCAATGAATCCTAGTCATAGTGGAAGTTCATATTCATTAGTCCTTCCCATAACTTCAATACTTGTATGTGGGTCATTGTGCTAACTCCACGACGAAATGTTCCTCCTTCATTTTTTCACCTCCCCTTTTAAACACCTCTGATGTGAGTCCATCTTCTTCTTGCGATTTTCCGTTCTTCATCCCTCGAAGTACTTTATCCACGTCTTCTTTCATTACGTCTGGGACTTCTACATCATTTTCTTCTTAATCTTTATTTTCCAGTTCTTCTTCGGAGTAGTACAATTCTCTGTAGAAAATTTAAAGTTTTTATAATTTCCTCTTTATTTTGTGTTACCATGCGTCAATTCTTTTAACTTTCATTATTAGTTTTTCCATATCATGAGTTTTGTTCAGGCTCATGTTTCCCTCAACTGAAGGGTAAAAAGCAGGAAGGAAATATTCCCGAAAAAGTTATCTAAAATGGGAATATATGAGGATTTTTGTGTTCAATAGTTGAAAAGAAAAACTTAGGAAGGAAAATTTCACATTTAAATACAGTGACTAACTTTTTATCTTCCTTAGTTCATTGTGCAATATTTGAAGTTTATAATTCATCTTAAAACTTCACATCAATTCATGTAAATTATGTACAAAGGAGCCGTTATTCAACCATAATCATGTACAAAGGTGACACTTTATCTTGTTTTCTTGCTAATTAATTTTGACTTAAATATAATATTTAGCCTATACTTTATTATACATATGAGGCGTTGGTCCATGTGCTATATTTTAACATGACACATAGACTTTTGTTCGCGCGTACACCTCATATGTAGAAATATAAAGAAAATGAGAGAATAAATAAGTAAATTGGGAGATAAAATGTTCGCAGTTTTCGGAGGGAAATTTTTTTGCCGGAGATTTTTCCAATTGCCCGTCCCACTGGCTATATTCCCAATAACCACACCTAATCATTAATCGAACCATCCTTTACCTCCCAGTACCGATCTGAAATCACCGACTTCAACTATTGAACGCTTAGATGTTAGTATTAAGACCACTTACATTTTGATAATGATAAGCACATAGAAATACAATCTTAAAGTGGACCTAATTATGACGTACTGGAGTACGTGTAGTAAAACTAGCGTGAAATCTTAAAATGGGAAAATCTATAACAACATGAAAATGACCTCCTACTTTTAGATTCACCAGATTAAAAAAAAAGTGGCGCAATAAATCGAGTCCGCTGAACACAGGCTTATGACAAACTGTTCGTACGAAGTTGTGGTGAAGTGACAGAGACCGCGATAGACCAACGCTAAGAACAAGTTAGAGTACAGAGGAGTAAATCGGATCACGGGGTAAATCGGTTCATATAAGCATGATAAGAGTGAACTGAATGCAACGCTTTTCAGAGTACTTTTCAGAGCTAGCTAGTAGACGAGTGAGAAACTGTTCTCAATCCTTTCTGAATTTTTGCTATTCGAACTAGGAAAAGCACAGTTCACTTGTTAAGTAGAATAAAACATGTTAGCTTTAAAATGAACACCGGGGTTAGCTTCAGACAATACATCAAACTAATCTTCGCTCGTCGTTTGTTCGTAAAAGCCTACTTCGCATTTAGATTTTCAGTTTTTCTTTGTATTTTTTTCGGTAGAGAGCAGCACCGTTAGTATCTTTATCAGCAGCAAACTACTTTCGGTGGAAACTATAACCAGCGTTTGTTATTATTATTATTTACTGTGTACCGAATGACGAAACTTCTCTTTATTTACAATGGATAATTACGATGTAAATTTGTTTGCAAAATAAATTAACTGTGTTCTTCTGTTTCAGTTGCAGGGGTGGTGTTGATGTGTTACCATGTAACAGCCCAAAATAACCTCAGGAAACGAATGTCTACGTCACTCCACAGGAGACGGCGACAGAGTAAGTTAATGCTTTGCTAAATGCAATAATCGGCACTAAATGTCATTTATTTTTAAAGTTACAATTATAATGTTTTCTCAGAGATAGTTTATCAATTTTAATACAGTTCATATTCCATGCTTTGATAAAGTCCTCCGTATGGTCCAGTCCATTGTTCCTACTAACATTTTATAAGCAATTCAACAATATCACACTACACTTAAACCTATCCTCAACTGAAGAAGGAATCATATTTCAAAACTTTTGTACGATTTATATATATTTCGTTTCTGTATTATTACTGCTATGAGAGCTCCTAGATAAAGTAATATCGACATAGAGTTCACATAATAACGATAAAGTTATGTCAGCTGGTGATCGGGTTTAAAACATGGGTCAGTGCATGCGCAAACCTGTTCGTTTTCACTTACTCTGCGCATTAGTTCACCGAAAGAGTGAAAAAAATTATCCTTTCATTATATCTAAATATGATTTCAGTGAAATTTATGTTTGGAAATAAGTGGCACATACTTTGTGAAAAAGTTTCTTTTCATTTATTTGAATAACGAGCTTTCCTCATCCATTACGTACAATTTTACAATTTCTATCCCACAATTTCCTGGTCACAAACAAAAGAGAGGGTAGGAAGCGAGAGAAGCTCACTACTGCCATCAGCGGTTGTATCAGGCAAACAAGATTTAGACCTATTAGATACAACTCACTGCGTTATCAGCAGTAGCACACTATGCTTACTTATTGAAAAAGTTATTCTGCTGCCACCCGTTGAAAAACGCCTAAAATTACGTAAAACAATTATAGTGAATTAACTGCGTCCACGAACAAGGCCTATTTTGCATATAGTTGGTGTTAGCTTTGTGTCATCAAGTTAAACAATCGACGATCTTAGTGAATTACCAACTTGAGGTTTCCCGTTGTAGAGAAGTATTCTACATAAATAAGAACAGTTGCAGCATGGAATTAAGGACTTCAATCATGGCAGGATAGAATTAAGAAAGCATCTATTTTTTTTTCCTAAGCTTTAAGTACGTTAGCTATCACACAGTCTTAATTAAGAACCGATAATTAGTCCGTAGTTGAGAATAATGTGATAATGAAAATTGGTACACAGAAAGTAATGTAAGTTTATATCGATATTCTAAGGCTTTACTTTCAGCTATCGTTAAGCCAAACCACACAACGGCTTTCTGTCTAGTTTCTCCCCAGTCACTTCTTCTCAGTACGGTAGCTGAGAGTTCTTACCCCGTAGTACTTAAAGCACCCAGTGAAGATTAAAGTAAATAAATACTAGATATTGACAATAAATTAGTCTTTAAATGATCTAACACTGTGTTAAAATTGATAAATTGTCTAGATATAACATAAAATGCACTTTGCTTTGTCAGTAGTCCTTTTAATAAGAAAATGGTGTTTGTTACGCTTAATCCCATTCTGTAGATAAGTAAATCTTTGCTTGGTGGCTGTACAACGCAATATATCATAACACATGTAAAATTATGCACCATTTCTTTTAATGATTGACTGTTATCTTTCATGCATTGTGGTCAATAATTGTGATGTAGTGATTACATTTGATTATCCTATCTATTTTATATCCAAGGTTGCCGATTTGGTTTTACTTTAGAATCCGCTCCTTTAGTACGATTCAATAGTTAAGTTAGATTATACATAAGTGCGAAAGCGTTTGCCTAAGTGTTGTATGCGGAAAAACAAGAATTGTTTCTGTCCTGAGTGGAAAACACAACATTTTATTCGCTCTGCGTGCGTGACTAGCGTTAAACGCAACAAGATTGCAGTAACTGGTGAAAGAACACAGGGCGCTGGAGGAATGAATTACAGTACCTTACGCTGACATAAATGAGGAAAGTGTATCTTCTTGAATCGAATACTATACTAAACAACACTTTCACTTTCTAAGTATATAGTAAGATTTACTGATACGCTCAGCATCGATTACATTTATCGATATACCCAGTCAGGTAGTGGTGCATAAAACGTGTAACGTTACTTCGAGATATTATTTGCTGTAAGCACGTAGACAAATCAGACAGATATATCTCTGCATTAAGAGTTATTTAATACCAATTAATATCTAATAAACACTTACTATGTAATAATGAACAATTATTTTCTTTAATCCTAAAGTATATCCCCTTCACGTCCACGTATTTTTATATTGCTGGAGTAATGAGTACAATATAATTATTTGCTAAGTCATGTCTTTTTTTAAAGCAATGTAAATTAACTTATCAAAAAGAACAACAACGTAAACATCATATTACATTTAATTGTGCTGCTTTTTTTTCTAATTGACTTTTACTTTCAACCACTTTGCTCCTACACTAAAAAAAATATTGGTGTTACTTGCCACCCCAAAAGGTGTAATAGAACACCTATACCTCTACACCAATTGCAGTGCTGGCTAACACCAATTCTAGTGTTGACTAACACCACCCAGGGTGTCGTTTCTGGTGTTGACAAACACCTCTACCGGTATTCATAAACACCGTTAGGAGTGTTCATAAACACCATTGAAGATGTTCCCAAACACTTCTAGCGGTGCACTTTAACACTCCTAACGGTGTTACTGAATACCGGTAGAGGTGTTTGTCAACATCAGAAACGGTGTTGGACACCCCGGATGGTGTTAACCAACACTAGAATTGGTGTTACCCAGCACTGGAATTGGTGTAGAGGTAGAGGTGTTGTATTACACCTTTTAGGGTGTCAATAAATACCAATATTTTTTTTTTAGTGTAGAATGACAACATCTTAAAGTAGCTTTGACTGTCTTATAGGTGTATACTTTATTCTTTTAGTTTTAATTTCACGCGTAAAACTATTGTTTGACATTCATTAAATACCGCTCTAGTCTTTCTATATTAACTTCTTCGTTGATGAGATGTCTTTCTGAGAGTTCTTTCAAATTATCTCTGCAACACTGAAGTCGCTGATAATAATCCGTGAAATCTCAACGATAGTTCACAACTGACTGTTAAGTTTCAGGAACCGAGTAAAGAAACCAATTAGATACGGGAACCTAAATCAGGGTTGTATGGTGGAGCTATTTAGTCAAATAATCTCTTATCTTATTTCCCCCGAGAAAGATGCTCTCATAGAACGTAATGGGTTCTTGTAATTGATGTTGTTTAGCTTTAAAGAATATTGTTGAAGTTCTGTACTAGCTTTGAAATATTAATGGTAAAAATTATAGCGACTCTGTCTGACTAGCTCAGCCTACTATTACAATCTTAGGGTAGTGTAAATATTTCGAGCGCCGTGGTGTCCTCTATAAAGCTTCAAAGAAGTTCAACACTACAAAACTCAATGAAATAATTCCAAAGTTTATTAATAACAAAACTTTATGATTAAGTATCAGAATGGAATTATCGATCTGCTGCATCAGATCCAAAATAAGTTCATCAGAATGTTTATTTGCCGGGTTGATGTATATGTGGCTAATTATAAAGTCATAATATAATGAAGATTCTCAATTAGCTTAAAGAAATTGTGAGAGAAGAAATTTAAAAAGTCAGTATATTGCTAACATAACTCATCAGTCTTAATCCACCCAATCAAGATTCTAGTTGATGTCTCTCTCTGGATTCGAAGTGGCGATCCAACGCTGTCGACGGCAAAATTGCTAATTGTTCGGCTTGTAGCTAATTACAACTGGTGTCTAAGTAGTAACTAACTTTGTACGGAATCGAAGCTCCTGAATATCAATATCAAATTAATGTCTTCGATTGAGTGGAAATGTTTATCAAACACTATCTAATAAGGACACCTTCTACGTTGACATTTAGTCATATGTTCTCCATGTCACAATAACATAGTCGTCTGCAAGCAAGAACCATTCGTGCTGATACAGTATCTACATTTATCTGTTTCTTTGGAGACGGCTTGAGTAGTTAGGTTCCTTCAAAAGAATGTACACGTTCTAGTTGGTTACATCGGGTTTACAAGTGTAGTTACTTCCCTGCGTTAATTAAGTGTGTCGCCAACAGTTAGTAACTCGATTTCCGAACACCAGAAATGTGCGATCAAGTAAAAAAATCCTTTAACACATACTCAATGTTCCTCTAAATTCACTCAAACCGTGGAGATCAAACTTTCTCAGAAGATGGTTCTTATCCATTTAAAGATTTATATCTGTGCCCCAATTTTTGATTCTCTATCTTTTTCCTTGTTTAAACAGCTTCATTTTTATATGTTTCCATATTTACTACAACCATCAAACGACCTCAACAATGAACTAAATAGACTCAAAAAGACTGGCACAGACAGAAAAACTTGTAAACGGTTATAAAGTTTGATGTGTCACTTTTCAATTTGCAAAGACAATTTCAAGAGTAAAGGTTAGAACTGCCTGACACTTATAATGGTCCGATTTCTACAAGCGCGGGAGTAAAATTCACATTGCCTGGTACGATGATTGAATTAATGTGAGTGATGTACACAGAGAAAAGTGGTATAACACATGTAAACCATTCTTTCAATAAACATGTATCTTTTATAATAGGAAAACGGGAGGCTACGTACAGTTCACGATTTCTCCTCGTATAAAGGAATTAAAATTTACTTTTACATTTTTTTTTACAGAGAAATAAGACTCTTCTTGCTTGTAAGCTTTCGTTGTTATTAAATTAGTGAGGGAATCTTATTAAAATCAGGACTTGTAGATCAACTTGCAACCAAAACCATTCAAAGTAACTAAACCAAAAATAAAAAACAAGAACACGCAGGTTGGTTCTGGGATTGGTTTAGTACACAAGCCACTAGTTTCTGACTTTCAATTTGACATGCATCTCTGTGTGGAAGAGAACATCAAGTATTTATTGTAAAATAAAATAATGCAGTGACGTATAAAAACAAAATAAACCTGACTATAAATGAAGAGTCCTGAAGTCAAAGGGATATAAGTGACATTGTCGAATGAAAAAAAGAACTTCGAGGTAATATTTTATTAACCCGAAATATATGTGACATAAAACAGTCATATTTTGGACAAAGAATCTTCTGTATATAGGCCTATGGAAACCCCAGGAGGAAATTTCGGCGGTCCTCCGGTGGCCCGCCATCATAGTTGGTGGGCCACTGGCGGCCGGCCGAATTTTTCTTATGGAGAAATTACCTAGAACTTTGTTTTATTCGCAAATGTTACTTGTATCCCTTGGCATCTGGAGTTGACAAATATATGAGCGACTGAGATGCAAAAGGATGCAAGTGACGCTGAAATATTTTAAACAAAGTTCGAGTTCAAATTGTTAATATATGAAAAGTATATGATACAAAGTGTTCGCGTTTTTGTGTTATATATGTGTTATGTTTATATTGTAATGATATTATAATGACATGGTGAACTCGAACTTTGCCTAAACTTCAGGGCTCGGCAGGGAACTTTCACTGAGTTTCGAATTGTGTTGCCAAATAGATTCTGCTAGGAATCTGAGCCTGAATTTCGGGTGTAAGTAGATCTTTGGAGCTTTTCTATCGATTTTTAACAGTAATAATTTTAGAAAGTTGGGAGATGTGCTTGAGAGTTTGGGAGGGTGACATCCATGTATTGTGGGGATTTGGCCAAATCCCTGGTAATCAAAGAGATAATTCCTATCGCTGATTGATGATATCTGCGACTGGTAAGTTCTTAAATTATCTTAAATATCAGTCCTTTACAATGGTTTGTCAACGTAAATTCATTAGAGTTACCGTTGAAGCCTATAGCGCTCGAACCAAAGGTGAAGCATTAACCAGCAATAAACACCATTAATATTAAGGTAATAATAATAATAATAACAATAATAATATGATTACTTGTGGCCCAAATGAAATCCTTGTATAAGGAGAAGCATAACAAAATGACAACAATAGTACCCCCATGAACTAGCTGTGGAATATAGAATACGAAAAAAAGGCGAATCCTATAACAAATTCAAGTAACCAGAAGGAGTAAAAGAAAATAAAACGTGCACACTATACTGGGACAGAACCATGTTGACAGACGGAACAACCAATTACAATAGACCACACATAACAGGAATAGACAAATAAAAGAAACAAGCAAAGATGTCACAGTTCTAGCAGAACTCACAAATTTGGAACAGAATACAGAGACATAAAAAAGACATAAACAACAGGCGTAGAATGTCAGAGGATAGTGGAAGCCGAAGCACATGGCAAATAATACCCACATTGAACTTGGACACAAGAGGTATAAGTAAATCAATGAAGGAAGTACATTTGGATTGCATACAAGAATATTAAAACAACTCAGAGGAGGAGTACAAGTCTTGCAACAGACAAGAAAAAGAAAATTGCTAAGATTAGACTGACCCAGGAACTCTTCACCTGCAAGTAGATAGACGCACCGGCTGCTTCAGCGGGAGCACGATGATACGGTTCTTTCACGAACGCCGGAGCGACGACCTGGTAGCCGTGTGGGTTGGGGCGCTAAGGCAGCGACTCGAAGGTCCCGGATTGGAATCCCGACTGGGGCGTGGATGTGAATTTTAACTAGCTTCGCATTCATAACCGTGACACAAGTTTACAAAATT
The DNA here is from genome assembly GCA_022664845.1 of Lepisma saccharinum. NCBI lineage: Eukaryota > Metazoa > Arthropoda > Insecta > Zygentoma > Lepismatidae > Lepisma > Lepisma saccharinum. The sequence goes on along the minus strand of JAGDQP010019678.1, from coordinate 15,321 downwards.
TTACGTACGCCCGGACGACATGAAGGCGTATTAGGATTTTTACTGAGTGCGCATCCTTTGGGGTAAACTTGTTCATATTTATTGCATAACAACTTCCACATTGCGAAGTCTCAACTGTGACGTCACTCATATCCTGCATGATGTGTATTGCTTCATATAAATCCCCCGATCACCTATGTCACCCCCAAACGAATTTATATAAAATCACATTTCTGATTATTTTCAATAATATTGTATTACTAACCGTATTTGATTTCTATATGAAGAATATTATCTTATGTATAAATGTTCTGGATATGCCAGGGACTTTCAAACTTTTAGACTGGCGTACCACTAAACCGAAATTCACACTTTCGCCGTACCACTAAGTATTATTTCGAAATTTTCAATGCTAATACACCGTATTTAAATTTGTATCATTACAGTGCCAGTAATGATTATACCGATGAGACAGAACACGTAGTACTGTGTTTCTCTTGTAAATTCAGGAGATAGATCATCAGTGCCAACCCTCCTGAATGAGGTTTTCTCTGATTTCGCTCATTTATGCCGAAGTTAGTATAGTATCTTTAATAATACAATGAACACAATTATAAGAAACTACAAGTTGAAAAAAAATGAACAAAAACTAAATTTATTTCCCTTAAATATCTAAGTTCTGCTCTCAGTGAAAAATAATATTATGTATTTACTACAGACGTTACTCTCATAAAAAATGAATATTTGTACTGGCTGCAGATTCGGCGCACTTTAAAAATCAAACGATATTAGGTATCTTAAGTTTAATATTTTAATAAACTTTATGGCGTATCAGCTAACAACCTTCCGCGTACCACAGATGGTTTGGTACGCGTAGCACAGTTTGAAAACCTCTGGAATATGCAATTCTTCAATATTCAAAAGTGTAGAATCAAATATTGTAGCCATTATAAACACAATAACTTTAATTTTATGTGTGCGTATATTATCTAGTCATAGACAAGTACAGAGACAATATTTAAAAGACATTCAAATATAATGATAATAAATATCTTGGATAATTTTGATATTAATTTTATATTAAGATATTTCTTGTTTTAGGTAAAGTCTATGTTCGGAATAACGAAGGTCAACGAACAACCACAAAGAATAGGTATATAAACCAATGTACAGTAGTCCTACGTAACTTCACTTATTCTTGGGTTATGGCTCAAACAGTTACTAAGCTGTTATACATTATTAGCGTCCAGCTTAAGGGGCTCAAATTCCGAGTGGATTTTTTGGTCGAAATGCAAGTTCCAAGTGAATTTTGACGTGGTTCTGAGACGAACCTTTCAAGATGGAGAGCGACAAAGAGAAATATGTAAGTTCCGAAGAAGTACCCACTGTCGGGGGAAAATATGAAGTTGCCCCCACCAGAAAAAAGCATTAGGCAAATTGATAAGCGGAAAAGGGAAGAGATAAGCAAACAGATAGAAGAAAGAGCAAAAGGGACTGCAATTGAACCTGTCGAGAACGAGGAGGAAGATGGAAGTATTTTATTATTACAGCAGTTATTGAAAAAGTTCAGCTGCCTAGACTAAAATTTCAATGATCAAGACCAGAAACTAAACCTAACGTTCAGCAGCCTAGACCATAAAATCAGTAATTTGGACAAAACATTTAAAGAACAAGACTATAAATTAGACCAAAAGTTTAATGATTTGAGAATAGATCAAGAACAGAAGTTCCACTCTTTGAAGATTGACATGAACGAAAAGGTAAAGGAACATCGGGAAGAATGTCAATCTGGTTTTAACAAAATAAAATCAGACATCAACGTTGTTAATGGAAAACTCATAACACACATTGAAAATACCAATAACAGGTTTACGGTGGTAGAAAGTGACGTGGAAAAGAATATGAGAGATACACAAAGTATAGAAGAAGTCATTAATACGGATAGGAAGAAAAATACAAGGGGCATAAATCAGACGAAAGAGAAGGTTAGAAGATTACAACCAGAAAGCATTCAGCAGCATTTGAAGGAATATTGTAGAGAAATTCTAACACAGGAAGCACCGAGGTAGACTACTACCACAGGGGAAGGAGATGACCTGGAAACTCATTCCATGACATATGAGGAGGCAGAATACCATGACCAGTCCGAAATTAGCAGCACCATGATGATTCCCAGAAGAGAAAGAACGAATTTTGTGCAGAGACTGATGAACACTTTCAAAGGACAGTCAAAGAAGTGAAGATTGAAGACTACAACTGTTCCCAGATGAAGGAGCAACGTCTCCGAAGCAAGTACGACAAAATATCTGGAAGAATTAACTCACTATTTCAAGACAGTAGGTGCTGGAGAAGATGATTACCAGTACATATTAGGAAGAGCAGTTGCAGGAAGTCCAGAAGGATAGTTTCATTTGATCACGAACCAAGTGCACAGTTGCCGAGACTTTTGCTATAAGTTTATAAAAAGTATGACCGTAAGAAAAGCATCGAGTGTAACAAAAATCCAATAAAGCAGCAATGCATCGACTGGCCAGATGTAGAGAGCATTGAACAACAGTTGGCATATTTTATTACCAAAATCACCCGCATTAACCCTTATATTACGGATGAAGAATTATTTAGAGAAGCTACAAGCATACTTCCATATGGATTAAAGTTAGTGATGTGTATCAATAATAAAGCTACCGAAGGCCTACTGGAATTCCTGAGGAAAAAGGATAGTATTGGGACAAGAAAGTGTAATGGTATCCGATTTGATAATCTTAGAAATTCAGCTGGAGGAGAACAACAACCTATGACCAATTAAAAGAAAGTAGGAAAAGTGTTCCAAAATACGGATACGGTAACAAGGATGGAAGATGGTCCAATGAGAATAACAACTAAACATATTCCAGGCAACGAGGAAGCAGAGATTCCCAGTGAAGAAAATACAACCAAGGACAAGCAAACGCATATGTGCCATCAAGCAAAACGAAGTCACTACCAGACAATTGGAGAGTTGATCCTAGTAGAGAGGCAAGTCCTACTCAACCCAAGGAAGTTGTAAACAAGGCCAGCATGAAAGGACTCCAATCAGAAGAATAGGGTAATCGGGCTGAACATGGCATATTCTACACCTTTGAATATGTTCGTGTGGTTGAACCGGCAGAAGAAATACCCAAGATAAAGGTGAAAGTCGACGGTATACCATCAGTCGCCCTGTGTGATACAGGAGCTAGCTGCTCGTTGATGAGGAAATCATTCTTTGAGAAGATCAGGAAGAAATACTCATATGCAAAATTAGATGTTATCGGAAAAAAAGATTAGATTTATAATCGTTAATGAAAATTACCTAAAGATAAAGGGAAATATTAATGCCAAAGTCCAAATAACTGTAGATGTGCTGGTGGTCGATAACAGCCAATTTGACATCAATCGTCTTTTGAGACTCGTGCTGAGTGTCTTCAATACGCTTAATGTCTTGTTCCAACGACTTGACGCGGATATAGACAGTGTTCTGAGAGGTGTTGAAGCTCTAGAAAATACCATCCAGAACCGTAGATCAGTTTCACTTCAAGACAATATATGAAGGTTTCATGGCTGAATGAGAAAAACATGGAATTATTCTTCCTTCAAAGTGCAAACGCCAGGTCAATGTATGCTACGATGACAAATACAAGAAGAAGAATCTCGAGTGGTATACTTTGCTGTGCTGGATCGAGTCCTCGTTGGTATGAAGGAGCGCTTCTTCCAAAGACGCCGTTCTCACGTACAGTCATTGAAAGAAGCGTTGAGGAAAAGCCGTCTGAGGAAAAGATCTGAGAGTGGCTGATATTTTTTCGACGTAAACTATTCTCTTCTGGAAGGTGAAATTACCTTTGTTTAGAAACGATGCACAGTTTTCTGAAGCTATGACCATTTCCTTATTGGCGAAATGATTCAGATCAGTAGCAACAGCTGTTCTTTATCCAACAGTAAAGTCAATCATTAGATCATTTTTCAGCATACCAATTTCGACATCCGACGTAGAGAGAAGTTTCTCGAAGTTGACTTTGGTGAAACCAAAAATAAGAACCACCATGACACAAGATCGACTCGAGAAATTATTGATGTTTTTGAACAAAACTGGCGCAGAAATGTTAAATGCAAATATTATTTAGCATTGCATTGGTAGATTCAGATCATATGGCCTTCGTAGGCTTCTTTTGTAAACTCAGCTGTTAACGTTGGTATTTTTTACATGCACAAACATTTCAGTAGAAATAGAGGAAAGTTAAATGAACCTTACAGCACCGGCGCCACAAGAAAAAGGTAGATTTCATCTGCTTAGGACAGTAAGATGGATGGTAATATCTTGGAAAGGAGGACAGAAATCAATGACCAATCATAAGTTAACTTTTGTCTTCTAATACCTCCAATCATATACTAGCTTCAGTTATAACAAATACCAAAGAAATTACCAATATAGAGACATCAATTATATTATTTAATTATTAAATATTAATAATTAAATGTTTATAGTTTCGTTAGAAGCATACAGGAATATGCCTGTATACTATGAGATCCATTTTATTAGTGCTGAATATTTCATAATGTTCTTACATTAATTATACTGTATTATTTAACTTATAAAAAATTGTAATACAGATACTACATATATAAGTGCTAGAAAAAATAGTATAATACCTTGTACTAGAATAAAAATCCATAAGCAATTTTATTGTTCAAAATTATCAATGGATTAACGGAAAAGAAGAGAATTTTAAATTTATTGAAATTCAATGTGAATACAAATGTTACGCACTTACGCAAAAGTAGGTTTGCTTTTGCACTTGCTTCGCTTTTGCAGTAAATTATACATTAGTCACGTCAACTGGTAAACGTATTGTAATATATAAAAGATGGTGTGAAACTGTGTAACCGATTTTCATTCTCTATAAGTACAAGGGGGCGCTGTTTTGCTTATCGTACCCCTTGTTCACGAATCCTGAAACCGCTAGTGAACAGATGGGAAGAAATTCCGAGTCATAAAAGCATATAATAATAATTATAAATTACTTCCATCAGTGAGTTTTCTTTCGCCCAATGGGAAGAGGAGGATAGACACAGGAATGGTATCCTCGATTACAATCTGAAGTTCACAATCTTGGACATTATTACGCCACAGGGACTTCATTATTATTATTATTAGTCACTGACACTCGGACGGTACTTTTATCGCAGTGTCCGGATGTCTGGCGCTCTGAGGTGCACTCAGCCTCCTATCAAATTGAGTACCGGAGTGTTCTTGGTACTCTGGGCACCTTGGAAATATGAAGGCGGTCAACCATGTCGTATGTCAAGAATATGTGGAGCGCTACCTCTACACTCCAACGCGCCGTTAACGGCACATGCGTATCGCACAGGTGCTTTACCTTTTTTTATTATTATTATTAAAGAAAACTATCTAACCGGTAAGCAGAAATTGTTACTTAATCTCCTACTGCAGAAACAGTTTCCTTTCCAACCTCTCGTTGAAATCACTGCTACGCTACGAAAGCGTTCACGTATTTCACAAAGGGTAATTTTTGCGTTGAGCAACGGATACTTATTTCAATTCTTGTAATGTTGATGTATGAGTATGATCGTCATAATAAGAATAGGAAGTGAAAGTATACAAAGACCCACCGCAGTCCTCAGTGATCTCTCTTTTGAAGAAAGAGTTAGGTAATGTGGGGGAAAACCCTTGACGAAGTCTTCTAGAAATACTATGGCACTGCTGATGTAAATGAATAACATTTCTCACTAAAGAAATCTACATTGAAAATTAACCAGAATGTTGATGTTAAGAAAGCAGCCCTGGGGTAAAAACAAAGCTAGACAAAGGGCTGGTTCCTACTCCCTAGTTCGGTCGAGAGAGGTGTCCACCCAAATGCACGGATAATGAATGTTCTCAATGGTCTTACTGCAGTACACAGTACAGTGGGAACTCTGAAGAAGTTAAACAATAGATTAACAACATTGTTCATCAAGAAATTAGAAAGAAAACGGTCTTTGGAGTTTGTAGAGGTGAAAGTGATATCAGTGTATCAAGTTGATACTAATAAAAATTCAGATCAAGAGCTCAAATTGTCTGTGACAATGAACTTCAACTCATCATAAGCCTGAAGAGTATGTTAATGAAATATACGAAAATGAAAGTGCCTTGAAATGTGGACCAACATAACTTCTCCTCACCTCCTTAAGCCTTTTCCATTTCACTTATGAATTAGATGTTAACCAATTCAAAGTTGTTTTTTTGTCTAAGAAAAACTTTCCTTCACTGTTTGTGTATGTATATAAGTGTGTATACCATCTCTGCCAAAGTTGGAGAGCGCCTTCTTCCTTGCATGGAGAAGAAAAAAGCTTTAAAAGACCTTGCAAACGCTTTGATTATAAACATGAAAGCCGTTTATCCTCTTTGCTTCACTGAAGAAGTTGCAATGGGTGAAAGTGCTTTTTGGCAGTGAAAACGCGCTCGAAATGCGTGACTGGAGGATTGATGTTTGAACAAAAAGAAACGATGACGTATCTAAAAGAAAACAAAAAAAAAAAGAAATCATCTTCTTGTTTGAATACGTGACCTGAACAAGTTGTTGTTCATACTTTGAAGGTATGAGGACTCTCTTCTGAATTAAAATACTTGTTTTGCTTTCTGGATGGTGATTATAAAGTGGCCTTTGGAAATGAAAAACAAAGAGACCTTTGACACCTCGCCAGCTGATTTTCTTATTCCGACCTTAGCCTTGACCTTGCTAAAGCAGCTCTTTTGAATTAAAGTGACCTGACAGTGTTTCGAAGGATATTTTATATGAATGCTAATTTAAGCAAGTGGTATGATACATAACTCAACATTGTATATTTAACCCATCCGCAGCCAATTAGTAGAGGACTTCGAATTATCACTAAGGAGGCATGCAGATTTGTGAGTTCTGCTGTCAACCATCCTGATCTAGATTTTCCAGAATTTCCCATAAGGGTCACAAGACGAATGCCGAGATAGTAACTTAAGCAACGCTTTGGTTATCTTACCCATTCCTAGTCCGAATGAGTGCTCACCGAAGGACTTAATCGCTCCCACTTTGTTAGGCCATAAGAGAACTAGTAATGTAAGAAAATATATTAGGCCCAAAAAATGAAAATAAATATATAGGGTAGACCGGGGCTATATGATGTATCAGGGGAAAACGACAGATCAATACGATCACGATTTACGAGAATTTTCAGCCCTCATTTTATAAAATCCCATGGGGGATGGGGGAAATCTCGCAACTTATGACAGTTTTGACCTGTTGTTCTTTTGATTAATATAGCCCCGAGGTACCCTATACAAACACAACTTAGATAAGATAAAATTAATTGTATGGGCGGTAACAGCACTATGGCTAAACACGACTTAGGGTTGCCCAGTTCTTTCTCGCTCGTGTCAATCATATATGTTTCCAAAAGATCACGTTACATCGCTTCTAAAAGTTGAAATTACACTGATCAACACAATTTTTAGTACACGGAAGAGGACATGTGTCGAAGAGAACCTGGCACCCTGAAGGCAAATATGAGGTCGGAATGTCGGAACGACCATAGTAAAAAAATATATATATATGAGCTATATTTTGTATGAAAAGTGGGAGAGCAGAATAAGCACTTAGTACCTCATATCTGCTGTTCGACCTGCATAAAGCGTTTGACAGAGTGGGTAAAGGGTTCGCGAGATACGAAATTTGCAGCACCTGTAGTATGGCATGAACCAAAATATTAATAAGATTGCGATTTCTTTCTTACCAAGACAAAATGATTTACGTCGTAAATAAAAACACACAGTTATTACAGTAGTCAAATGTGCCAACAAAAGTGTGTCTACTTCCGCACAGTGAGACCTTACTGGTACCACAAACTTCAACATAGCTATCGGTTGAATAGTGATCGGAACCTGTAGTAGCTACTTTTTGTGGGGCAAGTACTCCTCCTATCAACTGCATCTGTTAACCCAGGAATTTTCCCAACGGTGGCACACAAAAGTGACATGTGTGTGTGTTGGCGCGCGTTCACCAAGTAATCATTCCGAGCATTTCAATCGGTTTAAACACCAACACTGTGAGGACACTTTTCTTGCGAGTAACTTTTCGTGGGTGCTCGAAATTCATTGATCGATCTTATACTTCTTTCGGCTTCTACGTCACAAAATATGTTATCTATTGGAAGATTTTGAAAGTTACTCACAACGTCGCCTTTACGAATTCTTTTATACACGAGTGTAAGCTGAGAGAATTTACACACCCAAACGTAGAAACAAGTGTGTATTCTAGGGGTGCGGGGAAGAGCGGGTAAATTGCTCGTCACGATGTGTAAGGTGCTCGTTACGACGTGTATTCTAGGCTAGGTTCTTTGTTTCGCAGATGGAATGTTTTGTTCAAGCAGCAAAATAAATATGCTAATAATAATAATAACTCATGGATACTAATAACTCAATAAATCGCTAACAATAACTCAAGGATTAATACATAAATAGAAAAAACTGGTCGCACAGGATGATAAGCGTGAAAAAGTGAGTTAGAACTGAAAATGTGGTCCACATGAACCAGACTCGAAGTGAACAACTGAGTTCAACTGTTTGCTCTGGTGCAGAGCTGAAACGGATAACAGGGTCAATTGGGTCAAGTTTTGGACCGGGTCAACGCTTGTGACCAGATGACCCGATTTCAACCAGCTGACCCTGAAGAAAAAAGCAGATGTTTAATTCTTTCCTTATAATACACTTGTGCGTTTGAACAGTGTTTCTTTCAGGGGTAAATAGAAACCGGGAGTGTTATTCCTCAGAGCACGAAAAATATAACGCTGAAAAGTTCCTAATATTAGTAATAACATATGAAAATAGTCTCATATCCCCGGAAAGAAAGTATAAAGACATATATATAGGGTGTTCCAAGACCTCTGGTACAAACTTAGCGAGATGAATCCTTATATTAAAACAAGAAAAAAGTTCATATGAACACACGCCCTACCATGTGTAGTTCGGGCGCTAGGGGGCCCCAAAAACGTCAAAAACTGTATTTCAAGGCCATTTATTTCGAACACTAATAGCTGTAGATCTTGCGGTCTATCGTTTCGTCAAAGAAATCGGACCTGCTAGTTCGGAAATTGCACATGTCAGAAGTGATGGGAAAGTGCGTGAGGGATTCCCGAGTGAAATGAGGGATTTCCCAGGAATTGGACAGCGAAATTGGGGCGAACAGAGCATTTAGAAAATGGCTTAATACCAGAGAACGTTGGTTGGTTGCAAGTCGATACATGACGCAGGTGCAAGATGGGGAAGGAATAAACAATGTTATGCATTGTTACATAATAGCAAAATGTATTTAAAGGTGACTTATTTCGAACAGTAATAATTGTAGAGCTTGCGGCTCATCGTTTCGTCAAAGAAATCAGACTTTCTCGTTCAGAAAATGCACATATCAGAAGTGATGGGGAAATTTGCAAGGGATTCCCGAGTTAAATTATGCAACCACGCAAAACATTCTTTATTTCTACCCCATCTTCCATCTGTTTGAGGTATCACCTTGGAATCAAAGTGGTGTTGTTCTCTGATAAGAAGTCATCCTCTACCTACTCTGTTCGACCCACATCGCTGTATAATTACTGGGGAATCCTCCACTTCAATCGGGGAATCCCTCGCGCACTTTCCAATCACTTCTGACATGTGTATTTTCTGACCGAGAAAGTCCGATTTCTTTGACGAAACGACGAGCCGCCAGCTCTACAGCTATTACTATCACAATAAATCGACTTAAAATAGTTATGGACGTCTTTGGGACCCTCTAGCGCCGAAAATACGCATGATAGGGCACATGTTCATATGAACTTTTTTTCTTGTTTTGATATGAGGATTCATCTCCCGAAGTTTGTACCAGAGGTCCTGAAACATTCTGTATACACATTCACAAAGGTGCTCATAAAGTGAGGGGGTGGACAGTGCTCGTACTGAGGGCGAAAATTTTGTCAGGTGTTCCAAAGTCACGTTTAGTGCTTGTGGTGAAAAATTTCTTTCCGTTCCCTCCCACTTTCCCCATTTCAACAATTCTTCCATCATCATCATCGATTCGGCTTGACCAAAGTAGCCTAAAGGCCTGTAAAAATTCCGATTTCGTTTTAAAAGCCGTTGGTAATTAGGTTCCATTACTAATATATTTATAATAATGGTAAAATGACAATCAAAAACATTATTTTAGAAAACTGACTAGATAATAATCTTAATCCAAATCAACTAATCCATAATTTGAAGAGACTTGTTATTGATGGGAAATTTCAAATCCTGGGCTATACGGTCATCTAAATACATCGGCTAAAAAAATTAGCTTCAAAATCTGAAACAATTCATTTCATAAGTGCTAATAAGTGTTAGATGGGTTGAGTTTCAAAATTTCATTCTGGTTTTTGATTTGGGTCGGTTCATTTCTTTCGTTTTCTTTTTCTTTTCTTGAAGAACTGCAGTGAACTTCATAAAAAAAAAAAAGAGGATGTTCACAGAGAGTAAAGCTACATAATGGTCTTTGTAACTTTCGATATGTTTACAAAGTTCGTTTTGTGGGTATAAAATTGGCGTATTGGTGATTACATAGATTAAAATGGATATGGGAATAAATAAGGATATTTAACGGCAGTATCCCAGCTACTACTTATTACGAAATACACACAGTCAGTGAAAAACATCACGAAGAACGGTAGTGACGCTAAGAAACGAATCTGTTAGCGGCACTCACATACGTATATACAACTAATTTTGGATCTCGCGAACTATCAGCCCGATTTTGATGATTGAACTTGCATTTAAAAGCTCTTTGCCATACTAAGACACAGAAAGAAAGATGGATCGGTAGAACCTTCCTGGGACCTCTTAGGGCGGTTCGAAAAAATAATAATAAGAATTTCACATTTGTGGTGATAGCACTAACCACAGACCATATAGGTGGCCGAAACTTACGGAATCGTAATCTACGCTTCAGTACCTTTCAAATGATGTTTCACACGTTAAAATCGGTGAAGGAGTTCAAAAGTTATGACTTTTTTTTTTAGCCCAATCACAGAATTTTCACAAATGATAGAAAAGGGTCTCTGTCATTCTGTCTGTCTTTTTGCTTTAGCCCAAAATGATTGGTACCACTAGGGTTTTGGGGGTCAATTGCGGGCCTCGTAGAGGCCAATTGATGCTTATTGTTTTTATAGGAGTTACCGTTTTGGAGATACGGAACCTTACAAAATAAGTGATATCAGTAGAAAAATCACTTCGGCGTAAAGGGAAGAGTGACGCAACAATTCTGCTCACAAAAGAAGTGATATCCATTTTGCGAGTGACTGTGTCACTATGGTGAAAGTGTTTCCTTTCTAATAAAATAGACTTAGTATCCTCCCTTCCCCCATAGGGACATAAACAAAGTCACTCGCAAAATGGAAACCCCCTTCTTCTGTGAACAGAATTCCTGCGTCACTCTTCCCTTTACTCCGAAGGTTTTTTTTTCTACTGATAAAGTATACACTAGATATATGGAAATATAGTAAAATAGCAAAAGATATATAGACTGAAGTCCAGTTTGCGCCTCCCTGCCGACACCCTTGGTGTTCACACAAGATGATTTAAACGATTTTGAGATTTGAAATTGTCCCAAAGCAAGCCGAACTGTTGTTGTTACGTGACGAACGAACACAGTGAGCGTTTTCACCAAGACATCTCTACCATGTAAACGAGCTATTAGGAACAGTGCAATGCATGAATGCTTGCTGATTACTGTAGGATACTCAAGCGTGATGTTCCAGACTTCCAGATATCAAGAACAATAGGAAATAGACAACACTCACGGGGATCCACTGATAGTCTCTTTGACTTCAGGGTGCAACCTCCTAATCAGATCAGGTACATTCCCTCGTGTGACTAACAAAAAGTTGAATTTTGTTACCCAGTATTTCTTGATAGGTTTATCTGCACGGTTCACCGACTCTTCTTCCGATTTTGATAAAACTTTGTTTGAATTTATTTATGGCCTTTAGGCATCTCAGGCCGGGATAGGAAAGGGGAGAGAATAATGGAAAGTAGTTGGCTAGGGCCTAGGTAGTAGGGACCATCCTGGCATTTGCCTGGTGTGATTGAAGGGAGACATCAATCATGATAGACGGCCGCTTGGATCGTTCCCAGGACCATCTGATTGCTAATCCAAAGCTATATCTACTAAGCTACTCCCTCTCGGTAATAAAAATCTCCTCTTTTATTGCTTGAAGACTTTGGATAAATGGTGTTTTAAATTCAGTGTTTATATTTTAATGAATTAGCAACTTCCTCAAAATTTATGTGTATTGAAAAGTAAAAATTTAGTCAAGTCTGAAGACAAAGGGATTTTTTGTTTATTTGACCAGAAAATAATCAACTGAATATATGTTTATCCAAGAGATTCACTAGGATTTTCAACTTGTAAAAAAAAATTAAAAGTTGAGGAATGTGCTTGAGAATTTGGAGGATCTAGCACGATTTCTGTACTTATCATATTTTTTCTTGACCACGTACTTCCTTCCCCTAACTTTGTTCAATGTTTAATAAGTGAACCGTACCTTCGGATGGCCCGAAACGGGTCCAATTTCTATATTTGAAAAGAAGTGTCTCACCATGTCGACCCAGAATGTAAGAAAATACACCCCAGAGTGGTAGAACAGGATTTTAAAGAATATAAGACTTTTTAAAGAATCATTTTAATTAAAAGGGGTATTTCTGAGCTAAAGCAGTACAAATGTTACAGAAGGAAGAAAGATACGAAGAGATATTTTAGATGCAGGCAGAACTGCACCACAAAAGAGAAACGACAGGAGATGAAATATAAGTAAATCGAAAAAGATTGCCGTTATAACCTGTTATTATAAAAAGAAAGTCCTTAATAAATATACACGCGTGGCATCTAAAACTGTTCAGAAATGTTTACAGTTTTAGATATACCTTAGTACATTCCGATATGATCGCCGTTTGTAACTCTGCAGACGTCTAGGCGATATTATATCCCCTGTCACGTCTTCTGACCTGTGTACGATCGTATTATTGGTCCCTTCTTCTTCAGTAAAAGCACCATCACCGGGGTGGTGTACCTTGACTTACTTGAACACTGTTTCCATAGCTTGAAGATTGGGCACAACAAACGGAGAGTTATTTTCATGCATGATGGAGCTCCTCCTCATTTTAGTCACTTTGTTTGTGATATTTTTAGTGATAGGTCCCCAAATGCCTAGGTTGAAAGAGGTAGCCATCTTGAACCCAAACCTATCGCCACTGGACTTTTTGTGGGGACACGTTAAAAACATTGCATACAGAAGATATTCAGCACTTTAAGGAGAGAATCACCCCAGCTGCAACTACAACTCCAGACGCGACCCAGGAGAAGTGGCAGGATATAGAATATCGTCTAGACGTATCTAGAGCTACAAATGGGACCCATATCGAAATGTACTAAGGTAAGTATAAAAGTTTAAACATTTCTGATCATTTTAAGACGCCACACGTATATTAAGGACTTCCTTTTTTATAACAACACTTTATAATCCCAGGATTTTTTTTTGATGACCCTGTACATTGAGCTGAATAGAAAAATGGAACTAAACGCTATACGAAAGACATAAAGACAGTAAGGATCGGCAATGGGTAGGCACGTGGATTCGAACCCCACTGCCGACAAGCCTGACTGAGGTGTTCTTCGTTTTGCCAGACGAATGCTGAAATTGCACCTTAAAGAAGGCCTTGGCTGCTACCTTTCAAATCCTCTCCCCTCCTAAACCACAGAATGTTATGAATGAATCCAATTCAATACAGACATTGACAGAGTAACTTCAATACCTCGGATACGTTCTTAAATTTGAATAGAAAAAAAAATTCTGATTGGGGACGACCTGTATTTGCAGATATGAATGCTGGGAAGATTCCTTTTGGAACCGTCCGAGGAATTTGGACGGAAGGGATTGTGCTCAAGATTATAATTTTATTTTCGTACGAATCGGGCGGCCCGGGTTCAAATCCCGGCCAGAACACTGGAGACTTTCCCCACAGTGTTCCCATGCCTGGCGCTCTGAGGTAAACTCAGCCTCCTATCAAATTGAGTACCGGAGTGTCCTTGGGAAAGTAAAGGCGGTCGAGCGTGGGACTGACCACTCCACCTCACTTCGTACCGTAGGCCAAGAAAATGGGAAGCGCTACCTCCACATCCCCCATACGCCGTTCATGGTGCGTGCGTATCGCATAGGGGATAGCTTTACCTTCTTTTGTTTTACGAGGAAGCGATAAAGATTTTCGAGAGTGAAATTTTAGGAGCAATATAACGAAAAATGATTATCAGTTAAAACTGTGATTAGCACCAGTGACGAGACAACAAAAGAAATTGCCCCCTGAGACTAAGCAGACATCTTTTCCGTTTTTCTCTAAGTTTACATTTCAAAGGCTCTCAACCGAAAACAAGAACCAAACACTCATTTTTTTATATTATTATTTTCTCCGGTTGTACTACAAAAAAGCTTGAAGCCAACAGGAGAAAGTGGGTCTTTCACTTGACGTATCATTGTCGTTTCTGATATCTTTATTTTAATATTTATATTTTTTTTTTCCCTTCACTCTTCTTAGCAGAAAACAAAATTTGTTTTATGACTTCCGGGGAAGATTTTCCTTCCTGTGATGGAGACTTAATGTTCGATAGAGAACAACAGGATCTATGTTGATTACTAATGCAGATCCATTAAAAGCAAATAGACATGAATTTTATTATTTGAAATACATGTAACACTACGACAGAGAGATGTGAGTACTATTTAGCGAGCTCCATTTTCCTTTTTCATTTCATTTAGTTTCACTTTATCCGTGTATTCGTACTACAGGATATCGTCTCAGTGAAAGAATGCACAGTAGAACCTCTGTATTCCGACACTTCGCCAGTCCGACACGAATCTCTATAATCCGACAAGGTTCGGTTCCATAAGTGTCGGACTACAGAGACTCTATTGTATAGAGAAACTAATTTCAGACTTTACTTCAGCGATCTTGATGTATCCTGATATTTTTTAAAAATCTGTTAATTTTGAAATTGGCAGGTCCTTTCCGTTTGGTTAGTTTCCTTCATTGAAAGATCGAGCGTCCATAGCTCATTTGCTAGAGCGTTGGATTAGCATTCGCTAGATCCTGGGATTGATCCCAGCAGCCGACCATCGTGACTGAGTTTTTTCAGCGTTTTTTCCTCAGTTACAACAGGCAAATGGCTGGATGGTATCTAACCTGGCTCTTCCACAATCCTTTCTCCACCTTACCCCCACCTCAGATAACTAAAAGCCTTTAAT
>JAGDQP010019677.1:0-34515 GCA_022664845.1 Lepisma saccharinum | reverse complement strand
CTGGTAGTTATGTAATTCATCTCTGAAGGTCAAAATACAGAGGGAAACACTGAATTCCGAGTCGTTCTAGCTTGTTCAAGGAAAGTAATTATTTCAACGTTTGTGTCATATTTCGGGAACGGTGCACTTTCGCAGTTTGGGAGTACTAGAAATCGACTCAGGTCAAGATACATAAGGAACACACGTTTTCCGGGTGTTTCTACGTGAGTCCGAAAAAGTAATATTTGTGACGTGTGTGTCATATCTCGGGAACTGTGCACTTGCGCCGGTTCAGAGTGAAGAGTATACGTTTTTCGGGTGTTTCCGGGTGAGTCCGAAAAAGTAATATTTGTCATATCTCGGGAACGGTTCACTTGAGTCGGGTTAGAATGCCATTAATCGACTCAGAAGGTCAAAATACGTAACGAAAAAACGCTTTCCTGGTCTTTCTATGTGAGTCCGAAAAAGTATTATGTCCAAAGTGTGTCATACCTCGGGAACGGTGCACTTGCGCCGGTTTATAGTAACATAAATCGACTCACAAGGTTAAAATACACAAGGTACACACGCTTTTTGCGTGTTTCTAGGTGAGTCCGAGAAAGTAATATTTGCAACGTGTGTGTCATATCTCGGGAACGGTGCACTTGCGCCGGTTGAGAGTGCCATAAATCGACTCTGAAGGTTAAAACACGTTTTGCGAGTGTTTCTAGGTGAGTCCGCAAATCTTCAAAATTACAAGTTCTGAATTTACGAGAGATTCGGAATAATTGGTATCAAATGTTACTTGGCATAAATGTATTTTGAATATTTTTCTAATTGAAATTCTAACAGCTAAACATTCCTAGAAGATATGAAGGGCATTTAGTATCTCGTGCCTGACTGTCTCTTGGAAAAGACTCGCTAGATATTCTCAAAATTTAGTATATAAAGTATTACGTCGTCTTAAAGACTTTCTCCTCAGACAACAGTCTACACTACCCATGACGCTGTTGTGACTACTACCTTAGAGATTGTTTCACACAATATCATGTGTTGGTTACTGCGGACTATACACTCGATGTTACACTCAAGACATTAATCAAAAGTTTACCTATATTCACATACTGCAGAAATTATTGTACACGTTGGGTCTGTACGATTGGAAATCAAATATTTAAAAACACAAGTAACTATAAAATGCATATATGCATTAACTAAGCTATATTTTCTCATATCTGATATGTTACAGATCTTATGTCTTTTCAATGATTGTTCTCTAATACTACAAACGTGCAGCATTCTAAACTTTATGATCCAAGGATTCAATAAGACAACTTAATTATTAAAATCACAATATCGCTAGTATTATTGTTTCCTTTTGGTTTAATACAATCTTTAACATATTGTTTCAATCTAAGTTCATGATTTAAAAAAATGCAAAATTAAGAGTTCTTTAAAAAATTAACGACTCTTTAGAGACACCATAATTTATAAAAGCGTACAGAAAATCTAAAACATTGTTTCTTGGATGTACAAAGAACAAGAAATTTCGGTACATTTGCAGGGAAAGTTTATCGTTAAGACGGTACCGTGGCTTTCGGAATTTAAGTAGAAACTACGAGTCTACAATAGAGGTTATTTCGCTGCAATAATCACATATTGGACAGAAAAATAACTTAAGGTTTTTCTGTAAAAGTCATTTAATTATTGTTTTCGGATGAGCAACAACTACGGGCCAAAATTTGTTAAAATGAAGTTTACAATTACATATTAGTGATGGTTTGTTCTTGTTCTAGATTTTTCCTAATTGTTTTGCATTTTCTACAGGTTTATTTGGCTTTGTCTGAATATTTTATTTATCTATCTTGCTGCATCTGCAACAATGTCTTTATGGAACATCTACTATTATGGCTCAACCTCCTACTCGATGCAGGTGGAGGACATTTCGGG
Source organism: Lepisma saccharinum (assembly GCA_022664845.1). Lineage (NCBI taxonomy): Eukaryota > Metazoa > Arthropoda > Insecta > Zygentoma > Lepismatidae > Lepisma > Lepisma saccharinum. Next base: position 32,607 of record JAGDQP010019677.1, on the reverse strand, counting down.
GACCAATACTTCGACAATTGCGTTAGCTATTTGCTTCGCCGGAACGCAAGGAGCGGATTTGTAAGTGTGTGATATAAGATACCATATCAGCCATAAAACTCGTACCTAGCCGACGAATGAAAGTACCTAATATTATTAAGTTCTCTTCTAAAACTCAATCCTATCAATAATTGTAGTGTATGGAATAATATTATACTGGAACAATCCACTTAAAATTAATTGTTCAATTTATAAAACTTGTAATTTCTAAAAAAAAAGTTCATTTTAGATATTATATTTAAGAAAATAAACAACTGTTTATTTTGGGACTAACATAAGGGATGTAAAATATAAAGATTATATATGCTCGTAAAATTGTTAATATATAGTAGTTGCATGTAGTTTATTCATTACAAAGGAATGCAGATAGTTCACATTCCCTACGTTGAACAGTATACCTTATATAATATATTTTATGAAATGAAATGAGCTGATCTTCAACGTAATTCATAATAAATATAGCTCAATAATAATTGAGCTGTATTCGTCAAAATAAATTATTGTAGTAAATAATAAATAAATACTGTTTCCGTGTTCATTGGTTTTAGAGCAGTCATGTAGTCCTGGGGTGGCCCCGGAGAATCAAATTTCACTCCCGGTAGAATTTGATGGATTTTCCTATTATGCTCTCTCCTTTTTATACAAATCACATGAAAAAGTAATAATATTTATCGCCCTTTGCACAACTTTACCGCCCATACAATTCATTTTATCTTTTCTGTGCACAACTACTGTCCACGAATGAAGATGTAATTTCTAAAGTTTTTAATTCAGTGGTTTATCCAGGATTCTTCATTTGGGGAGTGAAGAAAAGATTGAGGGCTGTAAATAATTACAAAATATGAATTTTCCAATTTGAAGAGAAAACATTAGCACTCTTGTGCAGGAGAGTAAAGTACTGTTCACTTTTGACCTTTAGACATCTTTGCCTCAGACCGAGAAAACTTACAAATGCCTCAAAACTTTGTTACAGACAATCCCATTGCAGATATCCCCCCCTAAATATATGTTTTGAACATGAACTAACATTTTAACTAATTTATTGAACTTAAAATGTTGTCAGGAAGATTGTGATAATAAAAACAAAGGTTCTTTTTAAAGTAGCACGAAAAAATGAAAAAGCGGGTTTTACTGTTTTCTCCGGCGTTCATCTTTTCGTTTTTTTAAATACTGTCCACCACCAATCTTATTTACAAATTTTAGTTACCAGTGTTGATTATACTTGTTATGTAACAAACATGAAATTTATTTCTTAATAAGACGCTTCTGATTGTTTTTTTCTGAATTTGCATTTTCTAAAACATAACAAAGAGGATTTACTGTTACCTTCGAGAGTGCTATTAAATTGTCTCAGTATTTACCATGTAAAACGCAACGTAGTATATTTATAATATGGTTCTTGCAGTGATTTGAAGAAGCTTGAGAACATTTCTACTTCCGCAGACGGTTCTACCAAATGAAAAAGAAAAAGGTGGAATTAGATATTTGTGATTCTATAGCAAACAAACTAATCAACCTAAACTAATTAAAAATTAGTGAATCTAATGCTAATCAATGAACATGGAAACAAAACGAGAAAAATTAAAAACAATTGACCAGTAATCGGTAGGACCGTGTGTGGTAATAATACCTTGAAAACTATTATGAACCTGCTTTTTTAACCCATTGTTCCTCTTTCGAAAACTTTCCTATTCGCAAAACTCAAACTTACACAGCTTATGTGAAAGGGTGTAGAAGATTGACCGGCTATTTAAAGGCTGCAAGCTCATTTTTTGTTACACGGCTGGAACAATGACAAAATGCGAATAAAGTTTGTTAGTTTTCCTTCAGATCATAATATTATCTTTATCTTCAAGTGGGAGTCACTTTTCTACATATTTACAGGATGCACCTTTGTGCATAATGGGCTGCAAGCAGCTTACAATAAAATTGTTCGAAACGCGATTATCAATTATACATAAACACAAACGGATTTATACATACCTGTTGTGGCTGGTGATGTTTGTTGCTTTTGATCTAGATCCACAGTCATTACTTTTTCTCTTTGAGTTCAACCAATTCTCTAGAAATGTTCCAGACATTTTAAACTTGTTGCTCACACGCTTCACTAACACGAGTCACTTACGTTCTAAGATAACAGCAAAAGTTTGTTTTTACCAGCAGTTATTTCAAATCGAGTTCATCTGTCTATATCCCTACCAAATATTATAAAAAATAAAGCACATGACCATTCACATTCTACGCTCTTAATATGCAAGAAGACGGATTTCAGTAATTTGTTTTTTACTTCCCGCCTATAACCACTGAACAAATGTATTGTGTTCTAGTATATTCACGTATCTGAGGTTACGATGTTTTTAGACTTACCATGCAGAACGATAGAGAGTTACATTGCGTAACTTTAAATCACTTCAGCACATAATATATCCAATCGTTTTTTTTTTAATTTTAAGAAAAAAAAAACAGCTCTAAATAAAGCCATTTGTTCACTGTAGTTCCTATTCAGGATATACTATTGTTCTTGATATCAGCTTAAAGAGTATATGATTTCATCAGCCAAGGTGTGCAAATAGTAACTAGGAACCGTGCTACGAGCGAAAAGAAGTTAAAACTGTTCAATGACAGTGAGATAATATGAATGAGACAAATATAAAATTGTTATGAGTAATGATTTTTAATTTGTGTTCCATGTGTCACACCACTGATTTCCAAAGTGCATCCCCGTTAGGGAAAAGTTCAACAGATTTATTGGGGGGGGTGCCAGAAAAAAATGGTGTGTGTGTGGATAAAACACTGATTTAATCGTATTAAAAACACGTTTCAGAAATAGCCTGATCATTGGGGATCGAAAACCGAACCGCTGAAATTACATTAGCACTCCATTTCCCTTCTGTGTAGGGGTAAGAGATTTTAAACTGTGCTGATGTGAATCTGAGATCTTTTTCTGGTACCGCTAATGTATGTTTTCAAGTTCAAGAAAATTTGCGCCTCTCACGTAATTCTGAACCAGAAGCAACGTATAGGTTGCAAGTGTTATGTTTTTAAAGTGCCTGTTGCCACAACGATCTCTATTTCCATAGTGTGACATCTGACTGCCCGTATTTGTTGATTCATCTCCTCTTCACTATATATGAATGAAGTATACGTCATTTTGAACGGTCTATGTCCCGTGGGCTATTTCGCGAAGCAAATATATGGATGGTTTCATTAGCTTCGATTTATCATACAAGTCACTAACTTGGGTGGTGGACATTTGCGAACCCTGACAGAGTCGCTGTAGAGCCACTAATCCAATACGGCCGCCGTGACCCTGACCAAAATTACCATTTTTTAGAATAACTTTTTGCAATTGAAATTTCAAAAGAAACAGATATTACAAAAATTACTGGAAATAAAATTACCTTTCCAGCGGTGTATAGAACATTGTCGTATCTCATTTAGGTGCAGAAATATGTATAATTTAATGTTCATTAGCAGCGTTGCCAATGTATGTTGAAAACTAACCTGTCGCCGACACATTTGTAAATCACTTGTGACATTGTAAAATTGATGTTTGGAGGAAAGACAAGGCTCAATCTGCGCTGAACAGCAATTGCAATCGAGGATACAACTTCTTTAATAATTTTGTTACAAATATATACATTTTTTTCGATAATACTTGTACTTCATGTTGTAGCTTCTAAAATAATAGCGTACATTTTCATTTGAATGTGGAATGTATAGGTTGTTTTAGTAAATTTTTAAAATTAAAAATAGTATCTGGTATGGTGTGTGGAATCATCTGAGCATTTATATGTATTTATTCATCTGAGTATGTGGAAATGTATGGATTTCGAGCACTGTTTGTATGAATTTTACACATATGCGTCTGGCAGCACTGTTCATTAGTCTCACTTGGTTAGAGAATGAGGACAGATCGCTGATTCAGTGCTCCCAAAGATTGTGATGTTTCTGTAGAAAATATTAATGACCAACTTTTCTGACTTATAGAAAGTTTTGTGAATTTTTCAAGCTTATTTTAGTGAAAATCGCATGAAATTTGATGAAAAAATGACGAAGAAACGATTGAAAATATGTTTCGAACTTTATAAGGTATACAAATAAGTTTGCTGGACACCATTTTCATTAATAACGTTTTAGAATCATCTTTAAATTATAAACTATTTTGTATTCGAGTTGTCGGAGTATCGTAACTTTCGAGCTATATACATATACAAGCGGTCTGGTGGTGGAAAGTGTTAAATTATGTAAAAAAAAGTTATGTAATTTTCAGAATTTGAAGGTAAAAATTGGTCGCCATTTGCAAGAGTTCATAGACTACGTAAAAGAGGACATTCATGCTTTGACATTCTCCAGAGTGACATCATAACGAGGATAATGGAAACTTTCCATTTGTGTTATTTCAATTTAACGGGAAATTCATTTGATGGTTACTCCTATTCAAGTTCACGGTAATGATAATAATGCGGTGTAAGTTTGTTTAAGGAGTAGAGATGAAGGGTACAAGACGAGTATTGGTAATTTGTCTGTTTTGATAGACACATATGGAGTTAATATATGCGTTTTAGTGAACTAACACTGTGAGTTAGTTTTTCTGGTAGAATTCCGAGACTGACAGAGGAAGAAACAAGATAATATTTTTGGTCAACTTATTTGTTGACAGATGGTAATAGTGGAGTAACACCTACTGTGTATTGAATAATAGAAGTTCTATACGTTTCTCTTGGTCAAGTTCTCAGGCTTGAAAAAAAATAACTCCGTTTGAAAGATGGTGGTTATGGCACGAAAACAAGTTCATTTAAAGAATAAATGCACGTGATTCTTCTGGTGGAGTTCTAAAATCATCATAAACCTGAAAAAGGGACTATAATTCGTATATTAATGGAGTACGCTTGAAGGGATTGAGAAATCGAACTGATGGACTCTTTGTTGAATTGTAAATATTCTAGTATGGATCTTAGAGGTTGAAGTGCAACGATCAGCGAAGAGAAAAGAAAAAAACTAATGCTGTCTGCATCACTTGTCAGCAAGATACACCAGAACGCTGTTTCGCCAGCAGCAGACATCACTTATGTTAAGTTAGTGGAGTGTATTAAGAAACTTGCCCAATGGGATGACGAACAATGTAAAAGTATTCAAGGTAGTGTAGGTGATTTGTCCATGGATTCTCTAAAAATTAACTTGCCATCAGACACTCATCTTATTACAAGTGAATCACACATTAGAAAACTTGCGAAATCGTGCGGAAGAAATATCCTGCAAAGAAAGAACAGAAAACCCACACCCCGGAAGAAAACAGGAAACATGCTTTACCATTCACATGAAAAAGGCATGACAAGATGATGTGTTTTTTCTGCGACCACCCTGGTTCAAGGAGAGAGCCACTGAGGAAAGTTGCCACCGATAGAGCGGGAATAAATTTGCGTAATGGAGATTCTGGGAGACGATAAATTGATTGTGAGATTAAACGCAAGCATAGACCCAGTGATGTCCATGCCATTGACTTGATATACCACAAAAAATGTTGGAACACACACGTCGTCAATGTGCTTCGTAGACACAGCAACTTCCCAGGACCTTCTACCAGCGAGTTTGAATGTGTAGCCCAAGTTGTAGTGGAAGTAGAATTCATAGATGTTGTACGTGAAACTTTTTATGAAGGGAAAGTTTTCAACATGGCCTCAATAGAAAATATCTACAAGTCTATTGCCAAAATAGATGGACTGCACGAGTAATTGCAGTTATCACGAAAACATATGAAGTCGCTTTTGGAGACAGAACAGGGTGAAGAGGGAATACAATTTACCCCAGCCAAATCGCTCAGTGAATCAGATATAGTATCTTTAAAGATTGTAAAAGATACTCTTCTTGCAAGCACTGAAATTTGTATTGAAGCTTTCAGCAATGACGTACGGACACTATTCAGCTGCAAAAATTCTACGTTCAGTAATCCTGAAGAGTAAACAATGGAAATTTGAAGGCACCATTCAAAGTGAGTCTGATGACATTGTACCTCAATCTGTGAACAAATTCTTCAAATGGTGCACCCAAGGACGGACAACCGTGTCAGATAACGAAAGCTCCAGGGCAGAAGAGATAGAAATGAGAAGCCAATTCCTCTCACAAACTCTGCCTGTCTCACCGAAAGGAAAGTTCAGAGTCAATCAGCTTCCACTCTGTATCATCGAAGAGAAGTTCCGTTGAATATTGCTACTGGTTTGTCTGTACATCACCAGATTTACAGCAAATGGCTGGTTCAACTTCTCCACAGGCTTCGGTGTTCCATCTATTACGATCGCGTTCTACGTCTTGAAACACAGATTGCCGGAACCGTTATTGAACCAATGAGAACTAATGATGGTGTATACTTGCCACCATATATTGTCTTTAATAGGTTTGTGTATTTTGCAGCTGACAATTTAGATTTTGTAGAAGATACAGCGAATGAAAAGATAACTTTTCATGGAACTGTAATGACAGCATATCAGAAAGTATGTGGTGGAGACCAACTTACTCCTCTGGCGCTTTCTACCTCTCTTTAAAGTCAGAAGTTTAAGTAAACTTCCAGAATGTGTAACAACTTATCGTGCGTATCGAAAGGAAATCGGGCATCCTGTTTTCCTAGTCTAAGTGCCTGGCCACCCAGTACAGTAAACACACCAAACTTAGAAGATGCGGCATTAAGTGATATATGCTGGCTAGTAACGAGAGTATCAGTGATTAGTGGTGATACATCTATGAATAACCAGTCAACAGAGGACACCGTAAACCGTATATCATCACGTAAAGTTTCGTACACGTGGTCAGGTTACAACTCATGTATTGGAGAGGAAAAAAACTCTAACTCGTGTGTCAGTTTTACCAATCATTGCTTCCTCACCTACAAATATCTCTACTCAATTGACTTTGATGAATCAGTTACAGAGACTGAATACAAACGGGATGGAGTCTCAAAAACCTGTTGTTCCAACTTTAGACATGGCATTGTACAAAGAAGTGAAACATCTGGAAATGTCTCGTTCAGAGTTTAAAGGAAAATGGATTCTTCGACCAGGTGAGTTACATACGCTAATAGCTCAGTTAAGGACCATTGGCGCGTATAATGACGGAACTAGGATTCCTGAACTGTGGGTTGAATGTGATTTGTATAGCCCAGCAACAGTTCATCAGATCCTGGAAGGGAGACACGCCAGAAGAGGTTTAGAGGCACACACAACTACCCTAAACGCACTGCATACGTTGCTCCAGGATGAGTACAAGAAATTGTCCGATTTAGACATAACTGATATATATATATATATATATATATAAAGACATTGGAAACATGGCTGATATACAAATGGATTCTTCAGATAAAGACGTAAAAGAAAATCATCAGCGTCTTCACTCAACCTTAAAAAAAACATGGCACTTAATGACGACATTGAATCCTTTGTTGGTAAGAGAACGAAACATGAACCAATGTTTAAGGTTGCGTGTGTTTTAATGGAAATGGTTAAAACTATGCTCCCTTACGTTCGTTCAGTTAGGTCTGCAGACTGGTATTTGCACTTGGCGGCAACACAGAAGTTTCTTAAGTATTTATTTGCATTGGACAGATTGATACACGTATGGTTCCCTTGGATCATCTGGATATGAATCGTTTGAAAAATGAACATCCTAATATATGGGTAGAGCCGGCCGGGTGGTCCAGCGGTCTGCGGCGATAGGCTATCGACTCAACGGTCCCGGGTTCGAGTCCCGGCAGGGGCATGGGTGTGGATTTTAACACTTAACAGCTAAAGGCAAATCGTGACGGGCCGAAGTCCAAAGCTACTAAACTGGCTCATATAAAAATAAAGTTTACCAAAGTTTTATATGGGAAGAATTTCAGCAAGGAAATCGGGTAGTAAATTTAAGTGCCACTCCATGTGTGCCCTAGAAGCTGATGAAACCCCAGAACATCAAAACAGAAGGCTGAAAGTACAAAGTGGTTTAGTAGGAATCACTCTGAACGAAAGTGCTTGGGCACGGTTCTTTCTTGCAGATCCTGCACTTACGAGAATTGCGAATGATTTAGAAAATATTGTGAGTATGAAGTACTCTGTGAGAAAAATACACCATGACAACAGCATCAGTGTGAAGAAACGTCAGGATCATTTTTTTTTTAATTATTGGAAGGATTTTCATTAACGACAAATCCATTTGACTGTGCAAGTGATCAGCTAATTCACCTAACTTCTAAACGAGTTTTCCTATTGAAATTCAGACGGACATATCCAATCTTGTGGATATTGGTAATCACTTGCAGTCAACATTCATTCAGGAACGCATACCTCAAGAGTCAGAGCCGTCGGTCTCTTTCTGGTCACCTATGAAAAAGTTCAAGGTAAAAACATGCAAATCAACTTTCAAGAAAATGAAAGTTTATCTGAATGATAGAGTGGTTGAATAGAAGTCTGATTTGTTGTATTTTGAGTTACATTAATTGAGTTACATTGATTTATCAGCGCGGGCCATTATTTAAAAACTGTGTTTTATTGTTGCTGGCAACGTGTGTTTGTTTTACCTGTAAAACTAAGTTTGACATTTGATTACTAAGGTCTTCTACGGACGTTGACTGAGATGCCGGAGCATACGCGTGTTCTCCCGCTTGCTGTAATTGCCTCAATTTTCTTTCAACTTACAAAGTTTGGTCTGGAGTTTGGAATCTGAGCATTCGCATGGTCTTGCTGTGGAAGCGGGTTTGTTGGGAGGTAGCCTTCAATGAGGATTGGTATTGAATGTAGGGAGGGATTTGCGGGTTTAGGGGTTGCTAGGATAAATTGTTGTAGGAGAGACCAGCCCATCTAATATAATTCCTGAATTTTCTCCTGTTTACGCTGGTTAACAGAAATGCACTTTTGATCTATGGCTTGTAGTGCAGGCAGAAGATCCCGAATAGTTTTAATCGATTTGTCTGGTATTACGTGGAGAATATTTAGGCGAAAACCTGGTACAATATGCAACACAGCTTCTTGTACAGACAAATCGGGAAGGAGCGAGCGAATTAATTGACCTTTGGATATAACGTAACTAGAGGGAGTTTCTAGATGCTGCTGATCTCTCTTTCGTATAATATCTTATATGTTGCCGAGGGAAGTTACGCTGCGAAACGTATTAACCCTCCTGTGACCTTGGGGTCATATTGACCCCACTTAAGTAATTTCGTTGTGGAATGTTTTTTATCACTGATTATTTTAGTATTCGTTTCCCTAGTTAAGTTCTTTATATATTCCATATAGTAAGCATTAATTGTTTTAAAGTTGGTAAATAAAAATCTAATACATCAAACCTTGGGGTCTATTTGACACAATATAAATATTATATTTATATTATGACAAAGAAGCGGAAGGTTACATCGAAAACAAGGAATTTCATTTGTAATTAACAATATTTATGTCTACATTACTTGTCGAAAATTGCAAATTTATGACACTGATTTGATTTCCAAATACTAGTAATTGCATGTTGTGGCGAAAGTAAAACGATTAAATAATTTGAAATAATAATTTATAATACAAAGAATAATAATAATATATTAATAAATAATAATGAAATAATAATACAATAATGGCGATAAAATAAATAAAAGCGATGAAATAATAATAAATCATAATAGAGTACGGGCGAATTAATTTGAAGATATTCACGAGTTAGCTAGTCTTTCAGGAAGAAATGAGTTCCCGCAACCGTCCTCTAACGGACGATGAAGTGAAACAATTGTTCTTCGAGGAAAGTGAGGAGAATTCGGATAATGCAGATGCACATTCTACTCAATCAGAACAAGAAGGCCACGTGTCCGAACCTGATGTTAGAGATTCTGATGAGAGTGATGATTGCACGAATCAGATGAATAATGGAAATCAGCCTTGCTATATTAGCAAGGATGGGACCCAGTGGAAGCTTGAACCGCCATCTCAAGGAAAGGCAAAATGAACCAGCATTTTGAGACCTGCCCCTGGACCAACTCGTTATGCTCTTCAGCGAGTAGATGATACTGAACTGTCTGCTATCTGACTGTTTTTCACAAACGAAATGCTTCACGAGAACGGAGAGATCTAGTTGGTATCAGGCTCTAGAACAGTGGAAAGTCCCTTTGAGAGGATTTTTGCTAGTATTGTCTGAGAGGTCACCGGTAGCCTTCGGGATGAGGGATAAATCCTCATGTAGTTCAATTCAATTTGAACAAAACCGTTTCTCTGTGAACACTTAAATAATTGAGAAGTCTTTAATGAGAACGTTTTAATCTGATCTGTTAAATAATCGATTGAACATGGGTCCTCATTCATACTCGTCAGGAGCGTAGCCTCTGAATGCTGTACGCTAAAAGGACGATAATCTCCCAATAATTTCTCAATAGTTTATAAGCCCATCGCTTCTATCCACCTCACTGTCGTCACATCACGATCAACAAATCGAATCTGTAAGCAATTATCTATCAAAATATATGTATTATTCTTTTGTGGTCAATTTGTCTTTATAAGCCTAAAACTCCTGTTTTCTCTTTTCGATCTTAAGCCTGTTTATCAGGAAAGTAGCATATGGACCGTTTAAAAGCTTAATGGATAAGTGTTGCATTTATTAAAAAAAGGGAAGTACAAAAGCAATACCAACATAGTTTTATTGTCGCTGCTGAACAAGAACGTGTTGAAGAAAGCAGCCAAAGTAAGACGCAACAAAAAGGAATGACGCCCAATAAGAGGAATTTCGTAGTCACAAAAACTCTTAGGGTTTGTGATAAGGAACACACGAGAATTCCGCAACTTTAATGCTTTAATAAGTGTATTCAATACTTTTGTGAGATGCAAACTAGAGTATGCTTTGATAATCTGTGCTCCTTACTACAAGCAATTTATTAACAAAATTGAACGTATTGAAAACAAATTTCTGAAATACCTCTATTACAAGATTTTTAGAATTAATTCTTATCAAGAAAGGGTGTCGTACAATACACTTTTAAATATTTTTGGTATAAGTTCGTTCGAAACCAGACACGAGTTCTTTCAGTTAACTCTTCTTTATAAATTAGTAAATGGAATCATTGATAGCTCGGAGTGTGTAACGCTATTGAATTTTAATACCAAAGTATCAATTTAAGGACTAGATTGGTTTTTAATTGTAATAGATCTAAAACTATTGCACATTCCAATTCAACTCTCATAGCAATGTGTCAGTTATTCAACAAACTGGCGCAAGACAGTGTGGATGTTGATTTTAATATGCCGTATTCTACTTATATAAAAACTCTTAAATATAATCTCCGATTGTTGTGAAATTTTTTAACTCGATATTGTATTATATTTGGTCTTCCGATTTTACTTATTAGTGACAAGTAATTCTGTTGATATAATTGTGTCCGAGTACTTTCATTTGTGTTTCAGTTTTGTTCTTGCTTCTAATATTTGACGTATGTTAATATTCATATTTACTACTTCTTGATTATTTTCAAGTTTTTTTTTTCATTGTTTCTGTTTTGTCTTTCTTTTGTATGATAACCATTTGTAATTATGTAAGCCTATTGTAAATTTGACATTTCTTTTCCTGTAATAGGCGACTAATAAATAAATACTAAATACTAATCAAGGTATGAGAGTTTGGGTTCTCTTCTATATGATATCCAGCTTAAGTTCTGATATACTCAACGTCCGTCATTTTGTGTTCTAATTTTAGTTGGTAGTTTGTATGGGTAATATTGCCATAGCTTCTTTTCAATCGAAGTAGAATCTTTCCTTGAAGCCCCAATAGAGAGTTAACAAAACCCTGGTGTTTTCATCCAAAACTCGCGTAATTGCAAGTTGGATTTAAGCGCTTCTCAAATAACGGCTAGCTTGTATCGGTGTAACGTAAACAGCAAAAAGCATTACCAAACTCTGTAGAAGAAGCACTTTTAGTGTTGGATTACGACAGTAACAAGATTACCGTTAAGCTACGCCTTCAGTTCAAAGGTTTGTCGCTACTCTGTGGACATATTTACAATATGTTGATGTGAAACCAACGTTTCGTTTGTGAAATGACCTTAATAATTGTTGAGTATCTAAGCAATTTTGCTTACTTCTAAAATTATTTTAGATCACTTTAACTTTTTAGCTAGTTTTCAACCACTTATGCTGTAAAAGGATTAGGACAGCAAGCTTTCCGTTGTTAGAATTTGTTTCAATAATTGATAAGTAACACGAAAAATTAATTGTAAAAGCTCGAACAAAAAATAACATACCACGAAACATATTTTTCTGATTTAATAATTGTCAGAATATAGATTATATTAGAAAAAGTGTCAATTTTTACATTTTATTATTATTATTAATTTAGAATTTCCGATTTCTGCCCGAAGTTTTCTGAGAATTTATCATTTCCGAAACGATATTTGCTTCTTAATTTTAAGCTAATCTTAACTACATGTTTTCGCCTTGCAGAGAACTTTGAAAATAAATTAGTAGCAACAAGATGAAATAACTGTTTCCTTTCGCAAATATTATTTTCCCCTTTCCAAATGATAATATCACCAGCAATGGGGAGAAACGTGGGGTGAGGTTAAGAATATATAGGGAGGCTTTTTCCAGAACGTTGCAGGCAAAGGCACGCAAGAGCTACGCAGAAACGAAATTGAGAATTTTCGAACGACATGATACCGGTACAAACTTTTCCTCCTACCTCATTTTGATCCTGAGGGAAAATATCCAGTTTCAGGGAATGCACTGTTCATAGTAGGTCAAGGAAAAATAGTTTTGTGTTTTGTTAAAGTCATTAGATTCCGCATATTTCTTTTGAGTTTATTCCTTTTCTTCGAAGGTTATAATGCATAATATTTAAGAATATTAAAATTATTTTTAGTCTATGACTAAACATAAATATGCGGAACATTTATTTTTAACAGTCGATAGTTTTACATTAGCGGGAAAGAATTGGTTCTTATCTTATCTAAGGAACCGTTACAAAATTTTCATGACATTTTAAAGGAATTCAGAGAAAAACCTTCAGGTTGTCAGGAATCAGGAATCAAACCCCAGATCAATCCGATAACTAGCATAACATTTTCCGGGTTTTTAGAAACTTTGCATACAAAATATTACTATTAAATTTCTCTTGTATTTACAACGTCACTATGGTTTTAGTAATTAAAATTAATGAGAGAAAGAAATTAATATAAATGTATATTATTAGCCTTTTTCCGTTTAGATATATATTTTTTTAAGTTTAGTGATTTATTAGAAGGTATTTGCTTTTTATGTAGTAGGTTTTCACTCATTTAGACGTGTTGACTGTTTCTTATCGTATTTGTCCGTTTCGTTCTACATGTTTTCTACTCGCTCTACTGTTTCTTTCTCAATCACATTGACCTTTGGGACCGCTATATCATTTAGTGCTTTAACCGTTTGATGTTTGGACCCGTTCCCCAGATCTCTTGCAAGACTATATCTATAAATTAACATGCATAATTTAGTTCTATACATAATATATAGCTAATATTAAGTACATTCCCAACTATCTATTTTATAAATCTGCAGATAAAATAATATATACACCATGAGAGTAATATGCGTTGATCATTATATTGTAAATTATTTTCCAAATGACTCACACAAACCTTATGGAAATTAGAGTTCGGTGGAATTGCCTTAAAATTTGACATGTTGTAGATCTTGTCATCCTGAGAAACACTCTCTATGGACAACAATCACCTGTCACTGGCCATTTGGCCACTACAAGGCCACTTGTTGAAAATTGTACTAGAGGTCCAAATCCATGGATTTCGTTGGAATTGTCTGAAACTTTGATATAATGTTGATCTTGTCATCGTGAGAAAAAGTCTCCATGGGCACATGCACATATCACAGACCGTTTGGCCAGTACCAGCCACTTATTGAAAACAATCTGAGGACCAAATTCTTTGATTTCGGTGGAATTGACTGAAACCCTGATATGTTGTAGATCTTGCCATTCTCAGAAACAGTCTCCATACAATAAAACATCTATCACTGACAATTTGGCCAATACGACACCACTTTTGAAAAGAGTCGAACAGAACGATATTATTGGATTTCGGTTGAATTAAACTGAAACCCTGATATGTTGAAACTCTTGTCACCCTGAGAGAAAGCTTACATGGGCACAACTACCAACCACTGACCGTTTGGCCACTGTCAGGCCACTTTTTGAATACAGTGGAAGAGAACGGTATTCTTATATCTTAGTAAAATTGCATGAAACAAGGAAATGTTGTAGATCCTTCCATCCTGAGAAAAGTCTCTATGAGCACAACCATCAATCACTGAGCGTTTGGCCACTACGAGGCCACACTTTCGAATATAAGAATATTTTTTGAATTGCGGTGGAGCTGGCTCAAACTGTGGTATGTTATAGATCTTGTCATCCTGATAGAAAGTCGTCTTGAGCTACAAGCATCAATCACCTACTGTTTAGTCACTATGAGGCCACATTTTTTAAAACACTCGAACATAATGATAATCCTGGATTTTGGTGGAATTGCCTGTAACAATGATGTGTTGTAGATTTTGTCATCCTGAGAATAAGTCTCCCTGGGCACAACGACCAATCACTGACCGTTTGGCCACTAGGATGCCATTAAAAAAAAACTCGGAGACAACAATATTCTTGGATTTTGGTGGAATTGCATGAAACCGTGATTTGTTATAAAAAGTTTATCCTAAGAACAATCTCTATGTGCTTAACAATTAATTACTTTCCGTTTGGGCACTCTTTTGAAAACACATGAAGATAACTATAATTTTAGACTGTGGTGGAATTGGGTCAAACCGTGATATGTTGTACATATTGTGAATCTGAGAAAATGTTTCAATGGGTATAGGCACCAGACACTTACCTTTGTCCACTACAAGGCTACTTAAAAAGACTCCGAAGATAACGGTTTTCTTGAATCTCGGTGAATAGCTTTAAAGCGTGATACGTTGTAGATTTGTCATCATGAAAATAAGTGTCCATGGGTACAACCATCAATCACTTACTGTTTGGCCAACTACGAGGCCACTTTTCGAGAACACTCTAATATAAGAATATTCTTGGTATTCGGTGGAACTGGCTGAAACCGTGATATTTTGTAGATCTTGTCATGCTTAGAAAAAAATTACTTGGGCACAAGCATGAAACTACGTTTGGCAACTACGAGTACATTTTTGAGAGTACTAGAACATGACGATAATCTTGGATTTCGGCGAAATTGCCTGAAACCGTGATATGTTGTAAGTTTTGTCAACTTGAGAAAGAGTTAGCATGGGCACAGCCACCAGTCACTGACCATTTGGCCATTTCGAGGCTACATTTCTGAAAATAATTCGATGCTAACGATATTTTTTATTTCGGTGGAATAGCCTGAAACCGTGATATGTTGTAGATTTTGCCATCTCGTGAAAGACTTTCAATGGGTACAGCCACAAATCATTAACCATTTCTCCACTGCCAGGCCACTTTCTTTAAAACACTCGCGGATACCGATATTCTTAGGTTTTGATGGAATCGTCTGAAACCGTGATATGCTTTTGATCTTGCTCTGCTGAGAAAATGTATGAATGGGCAAAACCACCAATCACTGACTCATTTCGTGGCAACATTTCTGAAAACACTCAAGGATAACTATGTTCTTGGATTTCACTGAAATTGCCTGAAACTGTGATATTTTGTAGGTTTTGTCATCCTGAGAAAATGTCTCCATGGACACAGCCACCAATCACTGTCCCTTTGGCCACTGCAAAACAAATTTTCTGAAATACTAGAGGATAACGATACTCTTGGATTTCGGTGGAATTGGCTGAAACCGTAATATCTTGTAGATCTTGTCGTGCGTTGAAAATATCTTAATGGGTAAAACCACCAATCACTTACCCTTGTTTGGGCACTATGAGGCCACTTGTTTGAAAATACTCGAGAATATATATACTTTTGGATTTAACTTAAATTGCCTGAAACCGTGATACATTTTAGATGTTGTCATGTTGAGAAAATGTCTCCATGGGCACAACGGTTAATCAGGGACCGTTTGGCCATTATGCGACAACATTTTGAAAACACTCGAAGATAACTATATTCTTGGATTTCACTGGAATCGGATGATACCGTAATGTTTTAGATCTTGTCATGGTGAGAAGTGAGAAGCGTACACAACATTCAATCACTAATTGTTTTGCCAGTATGAGACAAGTTTTAAGCTCACAAATATAACAATATTCTTGGATTTCGGTGGAATTGCAGGAAAGTTTTATATTGTAGATATTTTAATCCTGAAGTAAAGTCCCATTAGGTGTTTGGTGATTCACGGCAGTATGTTTGGGTTTTGTTCCTCTTTGGTCCTAGGGTTGTATGCGTAATATGTGAAAACCGCTGAATTAGTTGGTTTAGGTGGGTCTTCTATCATCTCATTGTAGGGTCCTTGATTAGTGTGAATCCGATGGTTGAGGATGCGGTGCTTGTTGGATAAATTCGTGTCCCTTCTCATTTCTTAGAGTCTGATTAATAGAACCTTGTTCCGCACGTCATGTGTTGTGATGAATGTGAGTTCCTCCGTCTCTCACTTCGGGATTCGAAATTCATGAGTTTGCCAGTCTTGTGTAGGGTAGTTAGGTATTGACTTTTTCGCAGTTTATCGTACACGAAATATCATGTGTATCAGATAATTATCGAGCTGGCTTACACCAGCTTTTTCTGTCCTAATCTGGAACAATCCCGATTCAATTTCCTTGTGAACATTTTATTGTGGCATTCTATTTCCAGCGTCAAGTATATGATCAAGCAGTAAAGTTGATGGGTACTTGATGCTATTTTCATACCTTTCTTAACCTAGGTCCCACATTACACTAGTTACGTGTCCACATGTACTCTAGCTTCTGGGTTCTGATTTGTATGTGCAATAATACCCAGTATATGTGTAATAATGTTCAATGTTGTGTGCAATCCAGTTGTAATATCTTATCTGGCTTCGACATCGAGAATAGATTCGTAAGTGAATAAATCCAGGCTCGTTGAAATGAATATCTATTACAAGAACTTCTGTTTCATCTCTTTGAAGCTCATGCTATATGTATGACGTAGCTATTTGATCCCACTTACCATTCCTCCGTTGCAGATTTTCAACTTCCACACGTGCTTGAACTACGTAAACATCTCGTAATTTCGCCAGCATTTCTTGAGCGATTTCTATGGTAGCGCCTTGTATATGGATAGGGTCATAATATCTGTTGATAATTGGCCCGGCATAACGGTAGAAATCATCTAGATGTATAACATGTTCAGTTGGAATAGTGCCCTGAAAGAATTTGAATATTATTATTATATGGTCGTTCCTGGATTCAACTATCCGCCTAGATTTGGTAACTAAACGGGATTCATTACTTTTCTCAGTTGAAAGTTGCTTCTGACCATGTACTGAAATATCTGGCATTTTATGATCAATGCCATGGCGTTCAAGCATAGGTATTGCATCTCTATACCATCGATCTACTACGAAAATAACATTTTCTCGAACCATTCATTAACCGGCTAATATCATGTTCAAAAGCATTGCAGAGCATTTATGGATCTTTATTCAAAGAATGTTATACCAGGTGTATGCATAAGTTTTTGCCGGTTTTTGTGGTAAAGAAAACACGTAATTTTCAAGGGAAATTAATTTTGTTTTATTCAAAATATTGGCCATCGGCTTCTACACATTTCGCCCATCTTTCAGGTAATTGATGCATACCATGCCAGAAAAACTGCTTGTCTTTTGCGGCAAACCATTCGTCGAGCCATTTTCCAACGTCTTCGAAATTGCTGAAGTGCTGCTCTGCGATCGCGTGTCCTATTGATGCAAAGAGGTGATAGTCAGATGGCGCCAGGTCTGGGGAGTACGGCGGGTGCGGAGGGATGTCGATTTCAAGCGATTTCAAGGTGTCTTTCACTGGTTTTGCTGTGTGAGACAGCGCATTGTCGTGTAACACAATCACTTTGCCATGACTTCGGGCCCATTCTGGTCGTCTTTCGACCAATGCGTGATTTAAATTAATCGTTTGTTGGCGATAGCGTTGTGCATTAACGGTTTCGCTGGGCTTCAAGAGTTCATAATACACAATACTGCTCTGGTCCCACCAGACAAAAAGCATGGTCTTCTTGCCGAAGTGATTTGGCCTTTCCGCTTCGGGATTTCAAAATAAATCAATTTTTCGTCACCCGTTACAATTCGATACAAAAAGGATTTTCTTTCGTGACGTTGAAGTAGCATTTCACAAGTGACTTTGCGATTTTCCATTTGACGTTCATTTAAATCGTGTGGGACCCATTTACCCAGTTTATTTATCTTCCCCATTGCTCGTAAACGTCTGCTGATTGTTTCTTGTGACACATTTAATGCTTTTGCCAATTGCTGTTAAGTTTGAGTTTGGTCATCCTCCAATAACACATGCAATTGTTCGTTTTCGCACTTTTGTGGTCTACCAGAGCTCGCACTGTCTTTCACATTGAAATCGCTACTTTTAAATTGTCGAAACCATGTTCTAATCGATGGAGCGTGTTCACCATATGTTTCTACCAGCACAGTATGACTTTCAACAACCTTTTTCTTTTGATTAAATAAGAAAAGCAATGCGTGCCGCAAATGTTCTTTTTCAGGCACAAACTTGGACATGATCACTGAACGATAAAACAAAGACGCTAGTGTTTGGCGGACTCAACTTGTGTGTGTTTTTGTAGTTTAATGTCAGACGAACAAAATGACGTATGTGTCAAATGAATACGCTGCCTACTTTTCGCTGGCGCCATCTCTTAGCTAAACCGGAAACTACTTATGCATATACCTGGTAAGTAAGGTATCATACTTGCAGATATGTATCCATTCGGTGCAACAATCAGTGCAGGCTCTACAAGGTGCACCCTTATGCACAAAATAGGATTGCTGCAGTACTCTGAAGTTACTCCTTTTCTTAATTCAACTATACGTTCCGTCAATATGAACAGTATCTTTCCGATCATTAGAGTCTGGATTATACAATGCATTTGCGAAGTCAGTCACATGTCGTTCAATGTATTGTTGCCTCGTTATGGCAGTAAATCCGATAGATAATGGAACAAATGGTATCATTAATGCTTTCCCAATTGCTGAAATTATCGGATTTGTATTTTGTCTCGAAGAGTAGTTAAACATCACAGTTAAAAAATCATCGAGAAATCCTTGACGTAGCTTACAAAGAAAAGTAAGAAGATGCTGTTTCGTTATGTGTCTTTTTCATGCACGTTCTTGATTAGGGTTTACAAAAGTGAACAAACTACGAAGCTTCTCTTTTGTTATGCATGTTAAGCATTTAAATGTATGATTGCTGAAAGTATTTTCATCACTCAACTTAAACTCATGATGATCGTTGAAGGCCTCTCAAATGCCTTGCAAAAAGGACATTCCCTCCGATCCTTTTATAACATACGGTTTTTGAACAAATCGCAACCCTGGAAGCAAACACGGAAAAAATGTCTTGTGTCATCGACATGTGTAGGACAGCATCTGACGTATTCAAGAATATAAACATTCCGAGAAGTGAAAACTTTCACTCGAAAATCGAATTGACAGCCTGTGTTGGTTAGCTCGATTACAAATGCAATAAGTAGCACTACTTGTTTGAGTTAATATGTTTAACATCTCACAGCTGGGATCGTTTTCTTCTTCCCTGATTCAATATTAAATGAACGATTGCACTTAAGGCACACACACACAACATCTCTCACATGAATTTGCCTACCAGCTTCTCCGCATCTGCTACTAGCTATCTGTCGTCTCATGACATTACCATCACCATCTAACCGAGCAAGATGATTCATTTTAGACGAAACACCCGATTACAAACTACACACGGCATTTGATTTCTGTTAGCCGTGTTCGTATCCAGTATAAGGTCGCTGCTCACTTACAGAAAACGAATAGCATGATAGTTCACATAACCTATATTGTCCGTCGTAAAACTGAATCTAACCTGTTACTCCAAAAGTTCGCAAACATTCAGTATACACTTACTAGATATTTGCAAGAAACCTTGTTCTTCGCCTCAGGCGCGGTGCACTACCTTTTCACTGTGTGTTCTAGTATGAATAAATACGGAAGATCTGCAAATGATTATAAACAACAATCACGTGTAAAAGCATAGAGGAAACATAACGAGCGGACGTAGCTCGATTGTTAGAGCTGTGGTTCGCCTTTTCAGGACAGAGGCAATCCCTAGTAGCAAATGCACGTCGACCGACGTTTGGCAGATCTCTTTCTATATGATTCAATATCCCGATATTTATCCTGAGGTCGGCCTACAGAATACATGCCAGTTTCCCTTCATTCAATAACTGAAACATACACACCTTATGTGTATATTGCACTAGCAAAGGATCGTACTAGTTGAAAGTAAGTATGGTGATTACACCGACGTATCATTGGTATTTCTAGGCTACCTTGACCATTGTGATGGATGTAGGTCCCACCTCAAGGGTACAACAATCCTAAGCGAACACTCTACAGGGTTTCGAGACATTTACTTTTTGCAAGGGCTTTCGTTCAAGTGCTATAAGGCTATTCGTCGGTAAAAAGAGCTGAGAAACATCAGTCAGGACTTTTGTAGCAGAGTTTGAATCCGCCTGTCTTTGAACTGCCAACTTGAGTTTCTGGTGTCACTCAGCAACAATTGATATTTACATATGTTTTCTGGGCAGGTTTGCAACTTTCAGCTAGAACCGTCATGTAAGAGAGATGACGTCCCTCAACGATTACACGACTCCGGAAAGGGATCGAAAGGTAGAGGCCAGGATCAATTGAGTACAGGTTCCATCCCGGAATTCACCTGGCGTGACAAAGCCAAACACTAGAAAACGTCAGTCCAGACGGTCGGTACCCACAACTAACGCATGGTATTATATAGACTTTACAAATTCAAATATTTTATCCTGATAAAATCATTACCCTCAGAGCCCATTCCATCCCTTCGAAATATATCTTCGCAAGTGTTGAACGAAGTTTACGCAAAGTGGTCAAACGGTCAGTAATTAGCAGCTGTGCCCATAGAGACATTTCCTCAGGATGACAATATTACGGTTTGATGCAAATCCAGCAAAATTCAAGATGATCGTTATTTTGAGGGTTTTCAAAATGTGACCTCATAGAGGACAAACGGTCAGTGACTGGTGGTTGTTCCCATGGAGAATCTTTCTCAGAATTTGGATATCTACAACATATCACAGTTATGGCAATTCCACCAAAATCGAACACTATCGTTCTCTTCGACTGTTTATATAATGTGGCCCCGTAATGGCCAAACGGTCAGTGATTGGTAGTTGTGCTCATGGAAACTTTTTTTCAACATGACAAGATTTACAACATATCATTGTTTCATATAATATACCGATGTCCAAGAATATAGTTCTCTTCGACACTTTTCAAAAAATTGGCCCCGTTGTGGCCAAAGGGTCAGTGATAGGTGGTTATGGAGACTTACTTCAGGAAGAGAAGATCTATAACTTATCAAAGCTTCAGGCAATTCCTACGAAATCCAAGAATGTTACCCTCTTCAACATTTTTAAATAGGTGGCCTCTTAGTGACCAAAACGGTCAGTGAGAGGTGGTTGGCCCATGGAGACTTTTCCTCAGGATGAAAAGATCTACAACATATCAAAGTTTCAGCCAATTCTACGGAAATCCAATTTCCATAAGGTTTGTGCGGGTTCCTTTATTTCTTTTTTAGTATTACATAGAGGGACTGTACGTGCCTGTTTTAGCGTTTTTTTTTTGTTATTGCAGGTTTCTTTGAACCATGGATGTGATACTTAAACAAAGGTTTTCAGTGGAGGAGAACCGACGTGGGCCTAGGAGACCCGGCATTGTGCGACCCCAGTGAGCGATTCTTGCTCTCTTGATCGTAACAGTATGCCTATATCTCATTGTTAGTTAAAAGATTGTCAAAAATATATCATTGTGTGTTATATATTTCTCCTGAAGGTCTACGCGTACTTCCTACTACATCTGTTTCAAATCAGCGGGTAATTGATAAGCAACCCATTTTTTTCATACACCTGCGGGTATCCCTGTTCTTTGATCATCGTTCGATCAGCATTGCTACTACATGACAGTTCTGCTGACATCTTTGCGACAGTAAGATGACGATCTGCCTAATCAAGTAATTCACTTTTCGTTTTCCTCTGTTACAGTTCTCACTGGTCTTCCACTTCGAGGTTAGTTTTCCACACCAGATGTTTATTTGTTGACCAATGTTCGCACATTACACACATGAATTCTCTCCTCACCATAAAAATCTTTAATTATTTCATGGATATTGGCTACAGTACACCCCTGTCCGCTTCGTTTATGCTCACATTTATTATTCTGCAAAACCTGTAATAACGAAAATTAATGAGAACTTTCCCAAACAGTCACTCTACAGTATGCATTGCTAAAATAGAATTAAATTGAATTAATACTTTCCTATAAAATGAACACCATGCATTACTTTCGGTATATCCACCATATATTGCTGTGTGTGAGTGGGCACTTGTTGGCCTATACTATATAGTGTCTCTTTATTCCAGGTCCTGCGAAGACATTTTTAGAGATTGTGTGTTCAACGGAAGAGTATTTGATTGTTGTTCATATTTTTCCATTTTAAAAGCAGAACGTAAAACCTGCTATGCGATAGGTTCAAAGCAATCATTGTAAGTATTTTCCTACTTCTGATATGTCGAAATGAAATAAGTGTTTTGTATTCTGTAAGTGTATTCTGAGTGACAAATCTTAACCAGATATTCCTAAACTCTAGACAAATATATTAATTTCGTGTAAAACATAAATAGTCCATGGAAATTATATAACAATGATTCACATAACTTTAAAATACAGCATATTACTATAGGCCGAACAGTGAAATGTTACAACTAGTTAACCCTCCTCTGGCCTTGGGGTCAATATGATCCCAAGGTTATATCTTTCCTAAAAAATTTCGTTGTAGAATGTTTTTGATCACTTATTATTTTAGTATTCTTCCCTCAAGTTTACTTCTGTATGTTTCAATATTTTAGGAATTAATTGTTTTCAATAAAGTTGTTAAATAAAAAGGTAACACATCTGACCCTGGAGTCTATTTGACCCAATGTAAATATTATATATTTCCATATATTATATTTTAGTATTTGTATTCCTCGCGACCAGAATGGAACTATTGCCGGCACAATTTTGTCATATAATTTACCTCTATGATGCCACGATGACAAAGAAGGCGAAGATTACATCTAAAACGAGGAATTTTATTTGCAATTGACAATATTTATTTCTACATTATTTTTCTTGTCGACATAGCAACTGTATGCCATTGTTTTGGTTTACCAGAAATAGTAATTGCATGTTGTGTCTAAAGTAAAAAGGTATCATACAGGTGTTTTATTTTGAGATATTCACGAGTTTGAAACCATTCAGGAAGAAATGAGTTCCGTGACAGTCCTCTAACCAATGATGAAGTGAAACCATATTTCTTTGAGGAAAATGAAGAGAGTTCAACTAATGAAAATGCATATTCTATTCAATCAGAAAAACAAGACCACGTGTCCGAATCTGACGTTGCAGGTTCTGATGACAGTGATGATTGCACAAATCAGAGGAATAATGGAAATCAGCCGTGCAATATCAGCAAGGATATGACCCAGTGAAAGCTTGAACCGCCATCTCAAGGAAAAACAAAATCAAGCAACATATCGATACCTGCTTCTGGACCAAATCCTTGTGTTCTTCAGCGAGTGGACGAAAAAGAACTGTCTGCTTTCCGACTCTTTTACACAAACAAAATGCTTCAGCTTTTCCTTTCTCAAGCAAATACAGAGGACAATAGAGTATATCAAGAAAGGAACACAGAGTGGATCAGGGATCGAGATGGAAATTTTGACGAATCGGAACGCTTTACCTTCGTTAACATGCTATTGTCCCTTTTTGTTTATGATTACCATAGTGACGAGATTTAACGGAAATTTTCAGATATTCAGGAAACGCAACAGCGTTCCGGTTTGCTCCTGTCCATTTCGAGCCCTCGAATGGACGGATATTACATTTGAGAAAATTGAAGCACACATTGGACTGTTGTTCCTTGCTGGTGTTTTTCGCTCTAATGGTGAAGCCTCGGAAGAACTACGAAGAAGGTGGACATCCAATTTCTCGTCTAACAATGTTCCTGAAGAAATTTAAGCACATCAGCAGATTCCAAAGATTCGATGCAAAGCTGACTAGGCCAGGCAGAAAGAGAGACGACAAGCTGTCTCCTGTTCGTGATGTGTGGGAAATGTTCATTGACAAAGAAGGAAAATATTTTGTTCTACACAATGATGTTACGGTAAATGAGGAACTTGTTCCGTTCAGAGGACGATGCCCATTTAGGCATCATGAAGACGAAGCCCAGGGGAAAATACGGCTTCAACATCTGGCTTCTCTGTGACTCCCGGACAGCTTACATTTTGAACTGCAAAGTGTATACAGAAAAGTCAGTAATCGGACAGAGAGACGTAAATCAGGGTCGCAATATTCTTTTGAGACTGAGCAAATTTCTACAAGGAACTCGACGAAACAGTATCCGTAATAACACTCTTGCTGATCGCATTTTGGCAGAAACATTGCTAAAAGTGAAGCTGCCGATTATTGGAACAATTTCCAGAAACAAACAAGAAATTCCACCCAAACTACAGCCGTCAAGACAGTTAGCAGTTTTCAGCTTAGTTTTCTGTTTTAGTAGGTGGATTACGCTGCTGTTCTTAGTGTATATTCTACTTTCAAAAATGCATAATGATTGTATCCTCAATATGAACAAAAGCCTAAGATAATCTTGCACTACAGTGCAACAAAAGGAGGTGTTGACATTGCTGGCAAACTTGCGGTTACATACCGGTATACCACTATTCGTGGGACAAAGGGTTGGCCTGTTCGTTTCTTTCACAACACCAGTGATCTCATGACAATCAAGAAATGGGGGGGGGGTTCGTATTAATGTTGCTTCAATTAGAGGACACTTTAAATTTTGGAAGAGATAATTCATTTTAATAGGGATGTAATATAATGGTGAGAGCGAAAAGCCTGCGAAATGAATGTTATTATCAGAGGTTCTTTAAATAGCACGAATATACCTCTGTAGTAGCACGGCAGTTCAAGATTGCGTTGTTAGCGAAGTACAAGTGATATATCATCGTGACGAACCAATAAGGACTTGCACATGATATCATTAATTATAATAGGCAGAACTTAACACCAGCATCATATAAACTATAAAGCGAATTTAACGTTTAGTGTGTGCAGTTATGTGTATGGAAATGCATAAGATCCATTTGGATATTTAAAACTACTTCAACATGATCATGAGTGGGACGAGTCGGAATAGTGTATTGTTTACAGAGTTAGATGCATTTTATTAAGTCATTCCTAACTGGGATTGCCGAAGAGTATAGCCTGTAAAATGAACATGTTCATATCACTCATAAGATTTAGTGTTTCGTAGTTTTTTTACACTCATTGCTATTGTCGCGTAAATAGTCCAAGAAAAGTATGTAAACAATTTAGTTTTCTTGTTTCAGCATTAAATGCAATTACGAACTGTTGTAATTGGACGATGGATTTGGGACTTATGTAATCCATAGCGTTAATTATTTATTTTGAATATCCTGGGAAATGTATAAAAATATTAAGGTGGCGTAATTCGTGATGATGAGTTAAATATTTCCTTTGTTACAATAAAATTACAATACCTTGTTTTAATAGAAACTGCCGATATGAGTTGTCTTGGAGAAACAGCAGCTGCTTGTGGTAGTAAATCGGACAAGAGACATACTATCAGCTAATCACGGACACAAATGTAAGATGATATAACTCTGAATAAGTCTACACTGTATTTTTAAAATTACGGAATTCAAAATAATGCAAGTATAAAAAATTTTAAAATAATTATGCAGATAATATGAATTTTCAATAACGTTCTGAACAGAAAACACTACAAGAACTAAAATAATGTTAATCATTTTGGATCACCATTTACTTTTTAAACTTTGCAAATTAAGTTTTCATTACTACATATATGGTCTTAAAGTCGGATTATCTTAAAATTATTGTTAATATTTAAACATCGCATATGATATAATTCTTTGACCATTATATTAGATGCTATTTTATATTTCACTTCTTACATTTCAGATTCGTGGCGCCAGATATTTTAGTTTTCTCATCTAATGATGCGAATCAACTGAGGATCTCAATATTGCGATTCTCGTGGTCTCTAACGGTAATTAGTATTATTATTAACAAACTAAATACGTGCTTGCTTTTATATATAAGGTCGCATGTGCTTTTATGTTCATCCGTTAATCAATATATAAATAAATCATCAATGAGTATCATACAGAGGTTGTGGAGGTTAACATCAAAATATTTTATAAATATTCTTCAATTATCTCTGATATGCTAGCTGTTCGTTAGAGACATAGTGTTGTAGAAGAGGGAGCATGGACATAAATCTGTTGCATAATACACGTGACTGATGTACAGTAACTAATCAGACTGTCACAGATGTTTCAAAATATCAAACGCATGAGTTCAAAACAGGACAGATACTGGCAAACAGACTAACTAGTGCATTTAAGAGCCTGCCTGAGATAACTTTCTTTCAGCATTCAAGACAAGGTTTGTCAACTGGTTTCTGAAAAGACTCATAAACATTGGAGATTATTTTCGGTTTCCCTAACAGATGGCGATACTTTCGGACACCCACTCTCAGTCAAAACCTCTCTCTCCACTTCGTTCAGATGATTGTTAAAACGCTTGTGGGAGGGGAAAGGCAGATATTTCAGGTTTGCTACCTGCTGCTTTCGTTAGCGCAACTTTCCATGTGGTAAATATATTTTCTTTTCTTCCCTTTCCTGGCTTTCTGTCCTTGTGCTTGTGTTTTCGTGTGTGTGTATTGTTCTCGAACACTTATTGTAGGTCCTTCTCTCTGAATGCTTTTCAATTTTCTTTTGCATTTGTGGTGATGAAACAAAATATTATTACATTTTATTTACAGTATTTATTTATTTACTTATTCCACAATTCCAGGTAGGATATATAGGCCTTATAATAATAATAATAATAAAGTAGTCTTGAGAGCATGTTTCAAACATAAGGAACAGCACACAACCTAATACAGTATATAATACGGTACAAATTATAATTATAAAATGCAGTATTGTCATTAGTGTAATTGAAACATAAATAATTAATGCACATATACGGTATACACTAATATAACACAAAGATGTAGATTATTGAACAAGTAGAAAAATATCTACAATGTTTGGCAAGTGAAAATGTCAGATCTCTCTCTCTCTTTAAAAAAATCCCAGCATGAGTATAATTTCGAATAATTGAAATCAAATCCATTTGATATAACCATCGAAATGCGTTTACTTTTTTATATCTGATATCTCAACGCAGTCCGGAGAGAAAAGAGATTGAGTTTATAGTTTGAACCACGGAATATAAATTTTCCTTTGAGCCGAATATCGAAAACCAGTGGTTGAAGATGTTTAGTTACTGTAATAAAACATCAGCTTCGGGAATAGGCAATAGGCATGTTCGAATGGGTATTTTCAAAAAGCACAACGAATCAAAACGAAATCTGCACAACATAATAGTGGCGAAAAGCGATATTGAAATACAAAAGCAAATTACATATATACTATCTAGGAATAGGTATTACCAACTCGGGTCAATGCATAGATTGTAAAAAGAATACAATATCGATATTAATACGTCTAGAAAGCACGCAGAACCAGACATCAAATAGAACATCTCGTGGCAGAGAGATGCAAACTTTGCGAGATAATACATGTTGGCATGTGACGATCCATAAAGAGCTACGTTTCGTTACAGACTTTACAGGTGTTACAATACAGACATTACACCAAAACAAATTGTTCGTAATATACCTCCCTCGCCCTTTGAGCACTTTTCTGTCACTTATTACAACAGACCCAAATAGTCCCAATCTGTAGAGTAGATAGGAATATCCCAAGGGAGTGGATATCTAGAAAATCATATCCTCGGCAGCTATGCAACCCAACCAAACGAATTTATTTAAAATTATATATGTCGGGGCTTTTTTTTCTATAATTTTAGAACAGCGCAATTATTGTGCGGAGAGGTATTAAATGTTTGAATCATATCCGCATAGTCTGCTTAGTCCAGTAATGATTCTAATAGACATTTAGCCATATTTGATCAAAGATATACGCATTTATTTATTACAGAGTACAAAATATAATCTTTGGCGTAGATATAGGTCAGGTTGTACAAAATCTGAAGCACTTTTTAAAAGTTTGGAAATCTGATATGCTTCCATTGTACTTTTATTAGTTTTGCTTTCGAAAGTTGCAAGTAGTGCAGAATATTTTGTACACAAAGACAATTTAAAATTCTACTAACTGTGGGAGTTTTGTTTTAGTGTTCAGGTTCTTCTTTTTTAAAGCCTCAAACAACACTTTTGTAATATACTATCAAATCTGATAGTTGATTTATGTAGCTACTGTATTAGATTATACTGTACTATATTAGGAAGTTCATTTATGTAGCTACTGTCAGTGTGGGAATTAAACTTTTTAACTAGAGCGGGATTAAACATAACCCACGGATTTCAACAGGCAACACACACACTCACACACACTCACATACACACACACACATATGTATATATATATATATATATATATAATTCACAGCCATATTCAATCCAATACCGCATGAGGCCTCTCCCAAAGGTAGGAATTGGTATACTGCTCGCATGCTGACCAGACGTGTCGGGAGAGCCGAAGCGCTCAACTTTGATCGTCACTGTCTTTTTTCACAGCAGCTCCCCAATTGCATCAAGATCCTGGGTGGTCAACGTTCCGGTCCCTCCAGCTTTGGAAAAGTCTCTTGAGGGAGCCGAAAATCGAACCCGGGACTCCACGATCAGCAGTCAGCGACAGTAGCCACTAGACCAGTGGAGAGAGAGAGTCATATTTTTCAATAGGTTACTAAATCATACCAATCATATTAAATCTTTCATATTAAGCTACTTCATAAACATCACAAACGAAATGACTTTCAAATAGGCTTGTTAGCTGTTAGTAAAAGTTCGCATACCTTTGTCACTTGCATGAAAATAGTTTTAACTTCTGCCAAATAAAAATATTCTGATTTTCTATCTCATTTTGATCGAAACATCTTCTAGGGGGGAGAATTTTATCCCTGGCAGGGACGAAAAATAAATTTGTCAGGGTGGGATACTTATTTCTATGGGGGATACACCGGGCATACCCCCCCCCGTTAATTCCCACACTGGTTACTTACTGCATTAGATATTCTAGAACGATACTGCTCTTCCATACAGCTCAGTGACGTATCTAACCAGAGAGTTTAGAGAGTGAGGACCTCTCCGAAATTAGGATTTGTTTGTACACTTCGTGTTTTAAAATTATGTAGACAAAGTTCTGGAGGTGATTCCTCACATCAAAACAGAACGAAAGTTCCTCTGTCAGATTTTTAAAACGTGCATAGTTTCGGAGCTACAGGGTACCGAAAGCGAGGGAAAATGAACCTTAGTTTTTCATATTTACAGCACCAGGCACAGTAGACCTGATACATCGTGGTACTCTCAAAGACTATAAACCTACTCTATTTGAAAATGTAGATTATAAAATTCCGCAATGGATTTCTTAAAGGAAGTAGGGAATTCCGCTATGTTTCTGAAGTAGAGGTAGGTCGAGATGAGCATGAATTAAGATTTACCGTGTAAGTAAAGATAGAACACGTCATATCCTGCATCCAATCGGGCAATGGTATTAAAATTCATTTATAACAAATAAATAGACATTCCAAATTATGCAATTCTTAGTCCTGTTTGTAATGCATCCACGTATTCCTTTCTCTTAGAAAATCGTTCAGTGTATAACATTTACTTGAGATATCGGTTTGGCGAAAACAAATTATTGTTTCCTGATAAAAACGGCCTCATTGATTTGATTTTTGACCCATCCTTACTTTAGAGAATTTCTGGGAGTCCCCAAATTCCTTTGGGGAATCCTTTGCGCGCCAATTGTAGATTTTTGAAATATGCATTTGTGGGATAGTGCAGATTTTCTTTGTGATGCGACGATAATGATGATCCGTTGACGGAACCATGTCACATCAGCCCTACGTTTCGTGATGTTAGATATATGAAGCTCTCAAGTTCATTTCCCCATGCTTTCGGGACCCTGTAGCTTCGAAAATACACATATTTTGAAAATTTGTTTGAGGAACTTTCGTCTTGTTTTGGTGTGAGGAATCACCTCCAGAAGTTTGTCGGTGCAGTTTTAAAACACATTGTATTTATTATTAAATTTCATATCCAGATCCTCTTTAAACCTCCCGCAAATCAGTGAAAACTCTAAAAAAATCGGGATACGTGCGTGAAAGAGGAAATATAGTACTGTAATTAGAACTCATTTTCTGTATTTTTGTAAAAATTTTCATAGATTCTTCCAAACTCAAATATACTGCGACTTGCTTTGTCTTTCTTCAGACAATTTGCTTTTGATCTTTCAAGCTTTATAACAGTATCTTTGGCATTATTCACAGGTTCAGTAAGTGAATGTGTTCCTTTTGTGATAATGTGTACAACGGGTAATCGTAGCGAATACTAATTTAATGGTATAAATATAGCAAATAAATTATAAATGTATTAAATCCATTATATGTCTGCAATGTGAGTTTGGGAAATTGTTCAATAAAGAAATTTGGATAACTGCTTCGATCACAAATATGAATGGTCTTAAATACTCCCACACTGAGTGAATGTGATGCACAATATACATAAATCACAGCAGGGTACTATTACGGTATGCCTTGAATATTTTTTTATTTCATAGCAAACTGCTGCCTCCATCATATTCTTAATAAAATAAGAGCTCGTAATTAAGACCAAAATTATCAGATTTGATGAATTGTTTTCGCTAAATCCCGATATTGTTTCTTCACAACTTTCCTAAAGAACACCATATTAGAGGAAGATCTGCCAGATTGTTACTGAGTCACGTGCATAAACTGCTTTTTAAGGAATCGCATACTCATCATTGACGTAATTAAAAACAAAACTTTGCCATGCAGGCGATATTAAGAATTTCATTCACTAATGCAGAAAACCGTTCAGCTGCATTTAATTAGTAAAAAGAATCTTAATTGAAACTTGATATCAAATGTCAATAATTGATTTTCTCAACTCTTCCCTTATAGCCGACCGAGGTAATCGTGTGGTCTGAGGCGTTAGGCCAGCATCTCCAAGGTTGCTGGTTCGAATGCTACTTGGGGCGGGCCGAAGTCAAAAGTTACTAATATTGACCATAGAAAATAAAATTTACCAAAATTATCTTCTCCGTAATGATCTGAAAGATCACATTAGGTCTTACAACCGAAACTTTTCAATGCGTGTAATTTTAATTTATAATTCATATCTAATGTAACGAGGACGTCAGTTAAAGTTATTTCTTCTCTACGTAGAAAGTAACTGCTTTACCCATAGATTTTATATGTTTTATATTCAAAATTTTCTTCGTTCTACCCTCATTGGACTATCAGTACAGAAATTACTACCTTTTTCATTATTGTCTAGAAATCGTCTTTTTGTTACTGGCGCTATCGATATGATGGTCGAAGAATTTTTATTTTACTGGCTGTCCTAAAGGTTATTTACCACATCTACCTAAATGTGAAACTACAACGCAGAATGTACAATACCACCCTTGTAAGTTTATGAATAAACTTACAATTATATCGGGATGGACGTAAACTATAGTGCTGTTACCACCTTTACAATTAATTTTATATTTTAACTAATAATTATATGTTTCCAAACATAGCTTAATTTTTCTTCTTCTAGAAATACTCGTTCTTCCACGTTCATAAAGGTAGAGTCAAGGGGGGTGATATCCCCCATATCCCCCTTACCTACGCCGCTGCTTCTAACTTCTGTGCCCTCTATCTCCTTTCCCCTGGGCCATTGCACCTATAATTTTGGTGTTCTACTTCTCTATCCATAGTCTTTCAGCTGCTTTATGTCTCATTCGGCTTTGCTCGTATGAGATCGCGACCTTTCCTTGTAAGAACTCGTTTGTCACAGGTTTACTTTCATCTAAACACACATAGACTCACAAAATAGAACGGACCGTAAATTATGCATCTCCTCTTTTTTCCTTTCAACTTTGGGACTTTGTCTTTTGGGTCAGCCTGGCAGCCACTGAAGAGTGAAGGGGGTCTCTAGAAGCAACCTTGGGTTTCTTTCATGTTTAAAATATCCGCGCCGCTATGAGAAAGAAGGGAGTGGGCGACCGTAGAGCCATCTTACAAACAAACAGCGAACTACTTGAACATAAGCAGACAAAGGGGCATTACTTCAAAATCACGGATGATTGATATAATTTTGCATCGATTGTTCTATTACTCCTGTTGACTAAACGCAATAAGTGGCACAGTACAAATCAAGTTAAAATATGGTTCTTCACTTCTGTGAA
>JAGDQP010019676.1:21969-34517 GCA_022664845.1 Lepisma saccharinum | reverse complement strand
CTGATTGCAATACCAAGCAACATTATGCAATATAAAGTTTAGGATAAATACTTTCAGGGTATCCAACATTTAGCTGGCACTATCTGCAACCTTTTGCGTGAAACCTTCCCAAAGGTGAGAAAACACGTTGAGAGCGTAAATAATTGGCGATATAGAATTCGCACCGTTTTTGAGTGAAAGATAGCGGAGAAATGAAGGACTGGTTAACAACAGTTACGATGTTGTGGAATGGGGTCGATAGTGAGTAGATGTGGAAGCGTGATGGATTAGACTGATTAGAGGCATGAGGTGGGAATGGGACCCACGTTCTGACTTTTAAGGTGCAAAAGATGAGTTATGGTTGAAAAGAATGACTCTCCAGTCTCCACAATCTCAGAATTCATTATCATGTGTAGGTTATAGCAAGTGAACGAGAAGTCCTCCGGCTTGGCTAGTAAGTGCCCCGCGAGCCTCCTGTTTCCCGTGGGGACAGGGAAATTGGATATTACTACCAGCAGTCTGCGCTCACGATTGTGTTCGTGAAAGGGCCTCAATTTATTTATTTATTATTTATTTATTTATCTATTGTTCATTTATTTATTAATACTTTCTAAAACAGCACATGAACGCCATTTTATATTGATACAACAGCAAAACAAGAAAGAACAACAAATTATAAATACATACATACAATCGCACAAAAATCAAATATATAAAATAACAGACATAGGGGAGAGGCGCCAAATGGAGAACGGGTAGACAATAGAGAACAGCCCATTTAAAATTTACACGCTAGTCAGAGAGTCAGTACCGGTAATGCCATGTTCAGGAAAATTCAATGCTGTTTTCTACAAATGGATCCGCCATTATGAGCAGATATATGGAAGCGAGCGGAGTGTACGGCCCATGTTTTTACGCAAACTTTTGCTTTAAAATTGCATCAGCCAAGTTCCAAGTCGACCCGACGTGCGGTGCCAAGTAGACGAAACACTGAAAAAGACCGAACAAGAGCTAAATTGCCATTTTCAAGACATCACTGCTTACTTACTAATTACCGCCGCAACATCAAATAACCAACGTTTACTAGTAATAAGATCTTCTATAGCACTGCCAAACTTCAAGTCAAAGGGCTCATGGGGTGCTGAGTTATAACTTAGTAACTCACTCAATGGCTTATGAAACTCGCAAGTTCATCACCGGAGTAACAAACGTTCGCCATTGGATTCTATACTGGGCAACATCAAGCCAATTTTCGTCACGAACACCTACTTCTCGAAGATCTCTTCTAATATTGTCCTCCCAACGACGTCTCGGTCTTCCCAATGGTCTCCTTCCATCCGGCCTTCCAACCAAGATAGAATATGATCTTCGTTTTTCCCCCATCCGAGCTACGTGGCTTGCACACCTTAATTGTCGCGATTTCATTATTTTTCGTACAGTTCGTGGAGTTCTTCATTATGCAGACTCCTCCATTCTGCAGTCATCTTGTCCCGTTTCGGCCCGTATATCTTTCTCAAAACCTTATTTTCAAACACACGTAATTTACGTTCGTCTGCTAGGGTCGTACTCCAACTTTCGCAACCGTAAAGTATTACCGGCAGAATAACCGTTCTGTATATTTTCAATTTCAATTTCCTTGATATTAATCGCTATGTTAGAAGTTTTTGGACTGAATAGAAACATGCGTTGCCCGATACTAAGCTACTATTTATTTCTTCCGTGACATCATTTTTGCTTGATATGTATGCTCCCAAGTATTTAAATTTGTTTACTTACCCTATGACCTCATCCATAATTCTTATGTTTTTATTTCCTTCATTCCCTGTATTTCGGCTTGGATAGTGGTGAAATCATTTTTGCTATTGTCCGACCAGGTAAGGCAATCACGAACAGTATAGATAATTCAATATTTGGTGGTTAGTTTTGAAACAATTTCTAAATGTTAGTAACCACATTATAGAGCATAGTCTGAAGTTTATTTCAGCTATCTTGTTATCTAAAATTTTTGTACAGTCTTGTTAGGAGTTTGGTGTTCGCCATTCAAAGTCCTTCTCCTAGAAAATAGTAAATATACAAAGTTACAAATATGCAAAATAACATTATGTACAACGACATCAAGACGACAAGTACCATTATCTCAATTTATCTAATTGATGACTAGAGGTATTCTCGCAGGCAAACTATCATTGAATGTCTGTTACAGACTATTATATTCTGTAGTCATCCCGTAATAAAACACGAATGGGATAGATCTTTAAGTGAAGGAGGAAATGTTTTATACCGAATTTTGTGAAAATAATGAAGGTTTTCGTGTCATGAAAAGGAAGATATTCTTAATAACACAACAGCTAATACACTAACAGCTAAAAAAAAACTACTAATTGTTGGGAGAACAGGCTGACGATGGCTATCTCTGAGAAGGATACGAGTTACAAGTAACGTATGTTTAATTTTGTATTTAATAAAATAAAGCAGTTCACATTGTAAAAATACGGCTCTGCGTTTTTTCTTGTCAGTGTCTCTAATACTTTACTAGATCGTAATATCGAATCAAAGTTTATTTTGGCATACTGAGTGCCATGCGCTGTATCATATATAAATGCTTGAAGTTCGTGATTGGTTTTGGTGCAGCCAATGAGACTTATTTTTTATAGTAAAACTAACTTCACAAATGTAGTTTAGATAAAATTCGAATCCAGATTTAAATACCACTTAACTCTCGTCCTATTTAAGAATCTCTAACAAGAATCAAGTACCCCAACTTGAAGATGGCTCCCAAGACGGTGCTGCCTACCACCCAGTAACTATACAAATACTTGATTTTTCATTACTTTAAATGTTTCTAAATTAAAAGATGGTTTTTAGATCCTGGAATCACTCTGTTCTTAATTCTAAAGCATTGAATTGCTTGCTGGTTCTCTGCTTTGGATCATTTCCCTCTTTCTTGCAATTCCTATTTCCTTTTCTTTTAGAAAAAGAAAAGTGCTTCTCTTTTTATAAGCTTTCGGTTCCTTTTGTATCTGTTCAGTCTTTTCACAATAATATCGGCTAAGAAAACTCGTTTTCATCATCGCTGGACTTCTGAGACTGCTTCGTTTGCGGTTTCTAACAATTTTTACTTTCTTTCACTTGAACAGCCGTAACGATCACTTCTTCGTCCTTTTTTTCTTTTCATTTTCATTATTCTTATACTGTTCATCTATACGTTTCTGCTACCCACGTGTCTTCCGAACTTCCGAGACGGTTTTCTTTCTTTTGTAAATTGGTTTGTCTGTTTCCTTTTCTAATACACGCCCTAAGTACATATTTATCTGTCCGCTTCTATATAAAGCAGGCTAGCGCCTCAACGGAATAAGATAGAGGAAAATGGAGTTCAAATATGAGTTCAATGAATTCAATATATTCGGGCATGTTTAACGTCCTAACGCTATAACTGGTGGGTTCTTTTCATGGATTTAGCTTTTTCAATGGCACAAATTCACTCTTGCTACAAAATATAGACAAGTAAAGCAAAACACAACAGATTTTAATTCAGTTGCGCTATATCTGACGAATTTTAATCTACTGGCGATACAAATGCGGGTCGTTGGATTAAATTCCTTCATTTCTAGATTTCAGATTAGTGCCTCGATAGAAGTAATTAAAAAAACAGACTTTAGATTTCAATTTAGTGACTTTGATACACCCAGACGTTTCCAATCTAATAACACTACAAGTGGAAGGTCCTTTTTCACTGGATTAGTGTTTCGAATTTCGACCCTTCAATCTTGCTTTACGATATTTTTGTACTGTGTTTGCGTCCATAAAATTCTGTATATTTCACTCACATATACCGCTATAACCTTCTTCTGTGATATTTTTATGGTATGCGCACTTCAGCACATGGTCTTCTGCGTTAGTAACAGAACAGTTTCAAATTTAGAACTAGTCACTACTGATAGCAGGTGTGTAAATATGAAACCGAAATTTGTGCATAGACGGCGTTAGTTGTCACTGTGTTTACCGTAAAACTGCGTCCTTTGCTCCACTTGCTTGTTTTGACTGCTGATAATGATTTGCAACTTACAACCAGAGAAGTTTCGTGTCATAGTGTAGTGTTTAGTAGCGTTGAACGTGGCGCAATTTGTACCTACAAACTATGATGTGCGGACAGCATTAATTTTTTGTTACCATTTGAAGAAAACTGCTGCAGAATAGCACCGAATGCTTGTCGAAGCTTACGGTGATCATGCTCTTGGTACGGTAAGTCACAGTGCTATGCGTGGTTTACAAAATTTAAAAGTGGCGATTTTGACGTGAGAAACGAAGAACGTGGAAAACCACCGAAAAAGTTTGCAGACAGCGAATTGCAAGCTTTGTTGGATGAGGATGACGCTCAAACGCAACAACAACTCGCGGATCAATTAAATGTGACACGAGAAGCAGTTTCCATACGTTTAAAAGCCATGGGCAAGATTCGGAATGTGGGAAAATGGGTTCCACATGCATTGATTGAACGACAGCAGGAAAACCGATAAAACACTTGTGAAATTCCGTTTGCCAGGTACAAAAGGAACTTATTTCTCCATCGAATTGTGACTGGTGACGAAAAGTGGATCTATTTCGAGAATCCTAAGCGTTAAAGATCATGGGTAACTCCAGGAGAACCGGCGACATTGACTGCAAGAACAAATCGCTATGGACGGAAGACAATGCTTTGTGTTTGGTGAGATCAGAAGGGAGTGATCTATTATGAATTGCTAGAACCTGGCGAAACCGTTAATACCCAACGTTACCGACAACAAATGATTCGATTTGCATCACGCTTTGTGTGGAAAACGACCAGAATGTGACCAAAGACAACATAAAGTGATTGTGCTTCATGATAATGCACCCTCCCACACAGCAAAACCGGTCAAGGAAACCATTGCGAAGTTTGGCTGAGAAATCCTTCCGCATGCGGCTTACTCACCAGACTTGGCGCCTTCTGATTTTCACTTATTTGCATCCATGGGGCACGCACTTACTGACCAGCGCTTCACATCTTACGAAAATGGCTTGATGACTGGTTTGCAGCGTGAGGCACAGGTTTTTTTTTGTTTTTTTTTTTTTTTTTTGTCTGGCATCTACACATTGCCGGAACGATGGCAGAAATGTATCGCTAGTGATGGCCAATACTTCGTAAAATAGTTCTTAGCATTGTCATTCAATTCAATCACTGTGTCTTTTCTGTACATAAATTCCGGTTTCATATTTACGCACCTGGTAATACGTTCAATTACAGCGGTCAACAGTGAAAATGTTTCTGAAATGAATTTAGCTCCGAAATGTTAAATTGAGTCCCACAAACACGAAATGGACAATGAAATGGTACCGTTAGCTCTTGTTGGCAAGAAACAGCCAATGTCAGTGAGTAACGGGTGTGTATTCAAGCAAGTGTGGAGACCTTGTTAGTAAATAACTATTGCTTCAACACTGTTCATAAGAATATCATGGTTAATACATCATTCTCTGCAGAATGATGTAGGCTTTCAAATTCTATATTGACCATGCCGCTATGACGTACAAGAAAAGGAAAATTTAGGAAAATCGGGAAATTTCTTTGAAGAAAAAATCCCTTTCTTGACGTTTGGGGACCTTTAGAGCGACTCTGGGCGAGAGCACGAAACACTAATATACCTTAGAAAATACATTGGGATATTGGGAATGTTCCTGCCAAATACCATGCTGATATCTCATATGGTGACATCATTATTCTCCGTCCTGTTTGCAAGTAAACAAAATAAGGTTTTAGGTATGTTAAAATGTAATAAAGTGTACTAAAGTGAAAACCACACAAATTGTTTTTATAATGATGGTTTTCTTGCTTCCTTCCACGTGTATTAAAAGGTGCTGAGTGATTAACAACAGCAACATGCTTCGTAAATGTGTCAACAGGCCAAAACATTTCTGTTATGTGTGTGGTGAAGTCACATTTGCAAAGCAGAAACGTCCATTGACTGCATATTTTCACTATTTTTTTTTATGTTAAAGTAGGGGACCAGGATAAGCCATGGGCACCTCATATATGCTGCAACAGATGCTGCGTGAATCTACGTACATGGTTAGAAAACAAGGGACGTTCAATGAAGTTTAGCATTGCTACTGTGTGGAGGGAGCCAACCAATCATTTTAACGATTTATTTTTGTTTGGTACCACCAATTAGACATGAAGTGTTCAAAAAGAAGAAAGGATCTATACATTACCCCAACATCCCGTCAGCCATCAGACCGATCCCTCATGGCAAAGATCTCCCTGTACCTAGTCCTACAAACGAATATAGTGTGCAAGACGAAGAAGATGAAGAGAACACAGATGACATGGAGGCAGCACCTGGGCCCTCATCAACTGACACGGAATTTTTGCCACACAGTGCAACACTGAAGGAGCCCCATCTACTTTCACAGACCGAACTGAATGATTTCATTCAAGATCTTGAGCTGCCTAAGAACAAAGCAGAGCTTGCGGTATCAAGACTTAAGGATTGGAACTTATTACAAGATGATGTGAAAGTGTCAATGTACAGGAATCGTCAAAAGCAGTTTGAGGTTTATTTAACACAGCAGGAGACCCTGGTATTTTGTCATGATGTACTTGGT
This sequence comes from Lepisma saccharinum, assembly GCA_022664845.1. Lineage (NCBI taxonomy): Eukaryota > Metazoa > Arthropoda > Insecta > Zygentoma > Lepismatidae > Lepisma > Lepisma saccharinum. The sequence continues at coordinate 27,920 of JAGDQP010019676.1, read as the reverse complement.
TTGATGAACAAATTGCATTTCAAATACAAACCACAGGAGTGGAGACTGTTTATAGACAGCTCTAAGTGTAGTATGAAAGCAGTCCTGCTCCACAATTCCAATTCTCTTCCATCAGTGCCTATTGGTTATGCTGTCCATATGAAGGAAACATATCACAACATGAAACAAATACTCGAAGCAGTTCAGTACAATGTTCATCAATGGCAGTTATGTGAAGACGTAAAAGTCATCGCTATTGTGTTGGGGTTACAATTAGGTTTCACAAAATACTGCTGCTTTTTGTATGAATGGGATAGTCGGGACAGGTCTTCTCATTACATCAGAAAGATGTGAGAAGAATGTACAACATCCTCCTTTAGTTCCTGCAAAGAACATCCTCCTGCCCCCGTTACGTATCAATCTGGGGTTAATGAAACAGTTTGTAAAGGCATTGGATAAAGATGGTGATGCGTACAAGTACTTCCGGGAACTGTTTCCTATGTTAAACGAGGCTAAATTAAAGGAGGGGATTTTCATAGATCCACAAATTCGTAAACTATTGTATGACGAAACCCTTTAACAGGTCCTTCGTGGTAAAGAAAAGGCTGCATGGAACGCTTATAAAGGTGTAGTAACAGGTTTCTTGGGTTTTCGCAAAGCGGAAAACTACATTAAGCGTGTGAACACATTGTTAGAGAAGTATGAGTTAGGCTGCAATATGTCACTCAAAGTCCACTTTCTCCACTCACGTTTAGACTTTTCCCCAAGTAACTGCGGTGAAGTGAGTGATGAGCATGGTGAGCGTTTCCACCAAGATATTAGCACAATGAAACAGATTTCAAGGTAGGTGGAACGCTGCCATGATTGCTGACTACTGCTGGACACTGATACAAGATGTCCCACGGGAGGAACACAAGTTTCTCACGTGAATCAAACTCAACGCTGGTGATGGATAGCACTTTCATGTGCATATTTTTTCAATTTATAGTCTTCACATGTACATTTGTAATAGTTAGGTATGTCATAATTACGTATTCAGTTGTGTACTTAGTTCTATACAATCGTAATTCTTGTGCTACACTTGAGAATACTCATACGAAGACCAAGAGAAGTCTCTCACTTGAATAAAACTAAAAGTTGATACCGCATAGCACTTTCTTGTAAATATTTTTCAGTTCATGTTCATAATATATATATTTGTAAAGGTTAGGTATGTTTTTACTGCAACGCAATCATTCAGTAGTAGAATTCTATTGCTACACTGGAGAAATGTACCAAGGAAATATGTAATACATAATATAAAGTATTGACATCCAATGCTACATTACAACAGCTGTTTCTCAAAAACAGTAGCTAATAAAAGAAATGCGAGGTCAGATTAGTTTTTCTTGTCCCACAATTAGTAAGAATCAACTATTTAGGGAAAGGAAACATTCAACAAGTCTTTTTTTGTTGTCCGGTGTTATTTGTAAACCGTGATATTGAGCCAAGAAGGGCAAGAACGCAAACACAATTTTTAAAGTTTTTTCAAACTTTTGGGTCATCCTGAGTCGTTCTACCATAAAGTTTATTCGTATTTCTGCTAAACATGTACAAGAAGCCCGACAGCTTCTAGTGTGATGCTTTTTTTAGACGAAACTTATAAACTTTATAAAACCCCTCTCTATTCAACCTGGTATCATCATATACGGCTAGCAAGCCTGCTTCATTCTCTTGCCTTTGACTTCTCTCTTACAAGGGAACTGTCTCGGGTGGAAATCGTAAATCAACATGAATTTCCACAGCGCGTTGATTATTTGTTCAAATGGTTCTGCAATACCACGTTCCGTAATTTAGCGAACGTCTGCAGGGTAAGCATGACTTCATACGTACTCGTATCAGTGGAATATCTGTATTTCCCGTTAGCTTTCATTTGACATGTTCCGCTGAAGATAATTTTCATGTTTAATTAAAGTTATTAGCGTAATTACCGTATCACTGCCAAATATGAATACTGTATAAATACAGGGCAACACAACGGAAATTCCCACACCATTTATTTCGAAACCGATTGACTTCCAGATGAAATTTTCTTAAATGACAACATGGGTAAAGTGACACATCATGGGAATGGTCTTTCAACTACATTTACAAAAACATATGATGGTGTACTAGTTGCTTTGAAGGCTATGCGAAAAATATCATATGGAACTTTCAAATAACAGAGGTGAGGTAATAGTTTACACCATTTATCGTTATGAGTACTCCAAGTGTTATCATAAGTAGGGAAGAACTTCTGCAAACAACACTGTGATAAATTTAAATGTTGTCTCATACTCTGTGGTCTAATAGCACAAAACACCAGTGGCGAAATTGGTAATGCCGCGGACTTCAGATCGGCTTTGGAAGCCATTCCACGTTCACATTACGAAGGGGAAGCACGCAGGTTCGAATCCCGCTGCCGACAATCGTGACTGAAGTTTTACAGAGTCTCTATAATTTTCACCCGACGAATTCTGAGAAAATACTTTAAGGTTAATATAAAGCAAAGATCTCCAACAAAAGACGGCAGCACTATGTCCGTATTTGTCTTATGTATTTTTATCGTTGCACGAAATTTCAATGCTGCTCCTACAAATTCGAGCCTAGAGAGTTCAAACTTTCACGGAAGAAAGTTCATAAGCAATTCAAGAGTTCTATCCGTGTTGAAAGAAAATAAAAATCGGCACGGATAGAACTCTTGAATCGGTTATGAACAACTGTCTTGCCTGAAAGTTTGAACTCTCTAGGCTTGAATTTGCAGAAGCAGCATTGAAATTTATAGCAACGATAAAAATACATTAAACATATACAGAGATAGTGCTGCCATCTTTTGTTGGAGATCTTTGCTTTACATTAACCTTAACTAAAACTCTGGCCGCTAATTTTCCAACCCTACTGACGGAAGAGTGATCGCCAAGGAACGCCATCCCTCTGTAACGTCCCCAAGTTCCCTCAGATTAAAATGTGTTTAATTACTCCGGCTAAGGCGTGGGATTTGGAATTTTACGGTATGTTAAAAGACAAAAAAATTTTAGATTAGTTGGAAATGACAACCTAAACAAATTTTTTTTAAAAAAACTGTATATTTGTATGTAGTGGAGTCGCTCGATCTTACGAGATACTCGGCGTGTGTAAGGGATTATGTATGCAACAGGAAGAACAAGGAAGAAAACAAAAGAAATACAAGTAACTCATTTATTAACTAGTTAGCCCACCTACCTGAAGATGTGCTAACTACTTGGGCCGGAGCCCAAGAGTAAGTGATTTACATAGCATTACAACGCTTTATCCCTCTCTCGGGGGTGCTTAGCTTTTTGCTGATACAAAATAGTTCCAAACATGCAGCTTTATAGATAAAAAAAAGTACTTTTAATGACAATTGTTCTTAAAATCATTCAAATTATTTATTTAATTTTATGGAATCAAAATATCTTTTATTGTACATTATATTAGTTGTAAATAGCTCTGGCGGTAATACCTGTTAGTATTTGTGCGCCAAGTAAAATGTTCAACATATACGCACACACATCGTGACCTTGGAACCAGAAGGTACTATGTCCACTTTCGCTACTTTTCAGAAAAAAAGAAACTGTTTTAAAGTTTGAAGTTCAATTTAAAGCCTGTATAAATTCATTTCATTTCTAACATTTCTAGTCACTTGAAGGTTGTCTTGTGGGATATTATTTTTGGGTATGGTGCCCTTCAGTTCAAAGTCCTTGTCTCCATTTTGCCAAAAAGTGTACCAAGTACCTTTTGGTTCCAAAGTGACGATATAATTCTGAAATCATATCGTTAAAGATAAATCTTTAGTATAGAACTTATGAATATAACAAAATTAAGTAAACTAAAGCATTTTACATGAAGTGATATTCTGCTTATAAAATAGGCAATTCTCATGTAAAACAATATAATTAAGAAGTGTATTAATTTTTATTCAGATCATGAAGGTATATTGAACATGCAAATATAATAACGTTTAGTTAAACAATATAATTTAAAAGATCCGAAATATAAATTTATATAATTAATTTCGGGATAAGATAGATGACAAAATATTTATATAATGCAAAGCGCATCTCGCAGGATGCGAGTGATCATACCTCAGACGTGACGCCCAAAGTTTATAACATTTTCCTTGAAAGTAAAACTGACGTGTGTTCGGTTTCTTCCTGGATATCAATTAATTTGGAAAATAGATAGGATAGTAAATTCCCGTTGTGTCACCCTGTATTTATATAATATTCGCATTTGGCAGAGACCCGTGTAATTAATTAACACATCAACTATAGCAATAACTTTAATATATCATGCAAATTATCTTCAGTACATCCTTTCATGTGAAAGTAAACGGGATATATTGTATATATACCTTCCACGTTTATGTATGAAGTGTTGCCTACAGTGCAGGCAGACCAAAATTTCGCAAAATTTGAAATCCTTTAACTCGTGTTCGGTTAAATTCCGATACATACAACTACAGGACTATTGATTTGAATACACCATCAATGCACTGCAGAAGTTTAATTTGATTTACGATTTCCAAAGGAGACAATTTCCTTTTTAGATCTGTTTCAAGGAAGCCGAAGAATGTACTGCTCAGAGTCAGTCTTTCAACAAGGTGAACTGATTATGATTGGCAATTGTTTTCCATCACTGGGGAGTGATGTTAACGTTCTAAGGGACGAACCTACAGTTTTTAGTGGATACTGGAACTGTACACATTGACAATTCAACTCAGGACTCCCTGAGTAAATGGCTATTGGCGTAACCACTCTTCCAACAGGGACATTTTCGAAGAATTCACCGAAAACGTACTTTTATTTCTTCTGATAAATAGCTGGTTAGTGCTTTTGATTTGCTCTTGATTTTTGATATCAATAATAAATATTAATTATTGAAATATTGATTACTTTAATCTCATCCAGATTTCCTAGTTCCTGTCAATGTGTTTTACCATTTTTTAAAAAGTTAACTTCATTTTACCTTTAGTATATATTCTATACATTATAAGTGAAATCTTCACTTTCAGTTATATTTGTTTCGGTACAAAACCGTTCTAGGTGTTTCTCAGTTTCTGTTTTAACCATTTATTAATTGCGTTCACTAAATTTCTTGGATTTCTCTCGTTAAATTCCATGATACGAACTTACCAACTAAAGAACACAGGTTCCATAAGTCGGGATTCAAATCTAGAACGTAATGGAAGATGCAGAGCACACAACCCTCGAGATCACCCACCACTTAGCTGCCACGTCTTCGACAAACAAATACTCCACGAATTTTAATGCAATTATGAAATTAACATTTGAGCATTTGTACGTACAGTACATACGGTAGCTTTGTAATTTACGTTTATCGGGCGGAGAGACAGCTGTTCTTTATGTCTGAGGCAGAAATTTTCCTACCACTCCCAAATACCTCCCTAACACTAACCCCAAATTTCTGACATACTCCCTAGTCATTATCACTCAATATCCTGTCGGCTGTTGTCATTAAAATGCGACGGAATTATCGGATGCACTCCAGACTGTATGGCTTTCGAGAAAACTATAGTGTGCCGATGTTGCACTCACTATTGACATATTTTTCAATATGCAATATTTTAGTGCCCCTTGGTGCATTCTGTTTTAATGTTAGAAAAAAAATAAGTTAACATCCCTTTCTTTAATCATAGTAAAGGCACTGGTTCTCGTCCCGTGTGAACTTTAATGTGCCCTAAGTTTGAATGCTGGGCGTTATTATCGATCCATAGCAACTTCAAAATCTTTTGGTCACGTGATCTGGTTCATGATCATTTGGTCACCATACTAGATTCAATATGGCGAATCGGAAATTTCCTAAAGTGCTCGTAACTCAGCCATTTCTTAACCGATTCTGATGATTTTTTTCTTATTTGAAAGATTATCTTCAAGAACAACATCAAAAGAACAAAAGATTTTTCAAAATCGGTT
>JAGDQP010019676.1:0-21569 GCA_022664845.1 Lepisma saccharinum | reverse complement strand
TTTCGTTGTCTTTAATTAGATGTACAATATGTTATAGCTGTCTTTTTTTAAAAAAAGTGTCTGAAAAGAAAAAAACTTGTTGGCAGTTATTGGTACCTCGAACGTTCAGAACTTCCTCACATGGATTTAACTATTAATTTAGTATATAATGTTAGGGCAGCACTTTTTCTATCTTCTTTTTTGATGAGTTAATAAGGATTTCTGCAACGTTCTACATACATATGTACCCAGAACCATCTACAGCATATGCAGCACTGAAGGTACTTCTTATGTGAGGCCGGATTGATGAAGTTGGAGCTAGATCTTGAAAAATTGTTATATTCTTGTGATGGTATTGGTAATACCGTAGTGAATCCATACAACAGAGATCAGATCCAAGTGTACAAACCAGGCATTCTCTTACGTTTCTCTATACCCTCTTTGATTTTTTTAAAACTAAAATCACTCATAAAAACCTTTCACATGAAATGTTGGAACCTCGAGGACAGCTAATTTTGTTCCCATCCTGCTCGTTGTTTCACAACCTGTCAGTGAATGGATGGCGAGTAGACATGTTAGTACACTGTGTGGAACTATGTTTTCAATAGTAAGAGAGTGTAATGGAATACATCTAACGCAAAATGTCATCCATAGTTCATTTAGAGACTTTAGTTTATATTTAATCTCGTAGAAATATAGGGCATTTACAAAAACAACCGTATAATCTGAAAAGAAATCAGTATCCGATAGGGATTATAATTCATCATAATATGTGATACGTGAACAATTATACGACCATCGGTCTTTTCATGTTGAGTAGTTAGACTTTGTTCATCCTTTACTATATTATCTTTTATAAAAGGTAACCAAAAACGTTTTGGCCGTTCTAGAGCAGTGATAAACAAAGAGCAATACAGTGGACGGTACGTACCTTTTGGTTTCGAAATAAGTTCCATCAGCATCCAACACTTTTTGCCAACGTTCCTGCAGCTGCACAATACCCTGCTACTAAATGTCGGCGGTCTTGGAGGCAAAGAAGTCCGTGATTGCTTTCCGCAGGTCTCCCTCATTGGCGAAGGATCTCCCACGGAAGTGTTTGTCGAGGGAATGAAACAGGTGGTAATCTGTTGGCGCAAGGTCCGATGAATATGGTGCATGGCACAGTGTCTCCTGGTCAGGCTGCTGAAGGGTCTCCCGGGTCCTCTTTGCCACAAGTGCCTTGGCATTGTCGTCGAGAAACAGCACACCCTTGCGATTCGCCAATGCCGGCTCCTTCTTCCGCAATACACGGTGCACCCTTTCAACTGCTGTGAGTAGAGGTCAGCAGTGATGGTCTGACCAGGTGGAAGGAGCTCGTAATGCACTACTTGGCGACAAGTCCATCATACACAGAGCATAACCTTTCGTGGGTGCAGAGGTGGTCTTGAGATGTGAGGAACAGGGTCACGTGGCGACAACCAATGTCTGGTACGCCAATGTTGGGAATGTCATAGAGGACCCACTTTTCGTCACCAGTGAGCAAGCGATCAAATATGGGTGTGTTCAGGTGCCGAGTGAGCAAGGTCAAACAGGTCTGTCACTCGTTGTTTCTTGTTGGGTGACGACAGTGTGTGACGTACCCACTTGCTTAACCTGTATGACTTCCCTATCTCATGAAGGTGCAGTCTGACTGTTGCAACGGGAACATGGATCCTTTCTGCAAGTTCATCACATGTTAGACCACTATCCTCCTCGATGGCTGCTTTCAGGGCCTCGTCATCCAACACATGTGGTCGTCCACTGCGAGGTTCATCAGCAAGGCTCACATCTCACGAACGGAATTTCTGGAACCAATGCGTGGCAGTGCGTTCGTTCACGGCATTCTCACCAAATGCCTGGCATATGCTGCGACTTTATGCGGCAGCTGACAGGCCCACTTTAAAGTTATACAACAAACACACGCGAACAAGCTGCTTCCATACCCCCATTTCTCTTTTGCACTAGACGAGCTATGACTGCTGTGTGTGAGCACCGTGTCTATTTTACTGAAGGTCGATGGTCAGACTAACTCCCGATCGCTTGGGAAGCATGTTCGTCATTTCGTTTCCTCTCTATGAGTGCATGATTAATGGGACGTCAAAAACGGCAAAAACTTTTTTGGTTACCTTGTATTTAGATAAATAAGTGGCTGCGCTCTCACCAGTTCTCCCAGTTAAATAACGAATGGGGTTTTCCGTATTTTCTTCTTTACTTTCTACTTTTCCACACAAACAATCAACAAAATATGACTGTAACAATGCTTTATTTTTTGGAGAAGACTAGTAAGCATTAAGGTCTATAAGCAACGAAGTTGCATCATTTGAAGCTTCATACTCAATAGCTTGTCTCCTTGATCTTCTAAAGGTTCTCAGATTGACACATTTATAAATATCAAACTCAATATCAATTCGCTCACTTTCTACGTATTTTTGACAAATCATTTTCCAAATAACATTGCCAAATGCTTCTAGTTTCATGAATTTGATTCGAACCTTTCTCGCACAAGCTACGAAGTTAACAACACTTACTTTATGGTTCGATTTAATGGTATGGTAATTTAATTATGGTAATTTTCCTCCTCCTAATGCATACTCAAGGCTTTTCATCAATTGTTCCTTATTTTGTCGGATAACTAACTATCCCTCACTAAGAAAAGTGACGTTAATATCAGTTCATAGACTCTGGATCGTGATACATTAATAATCCAAAGACCTTTGTAATTTCTTTTTCAACATTAACCTTAGTGCGTTTGACAGCTTTTAATGTTTGGTGGGTTTTATTTTGATAGGGTGCATTATTTATTTTGGTTTTTCAAGAAAACTATCTCACAAAAGTTGAATGACCTTTCTCTCTAATTTAGATACAGTTCAGTTGGAAGTGACTGCTTTTTCTTCAATTTCCTTTGCATTTTTAATAATGATATTTGTCTTGAATTTTCACTGCTAGCACAAGTATTAAAATGTTTTACTTGGCTATCCAAGAAACTTGCTGTCACCTTCACACACTCCTCATAATGGCCAGTTATAGCTTTTAAAAATTCATGATGTAGAGGGTATTCATCTTCATAAATTAGTCCACATATCTTTCGAATGCATTAAGAAACCTGTTCCCTGTACTTCATGCTAGCTTGTAGTTTTGTTCAAGAGCTTGATCCGGAGGTAGACTACTGGAATTTGGTATTTTTAATAGCAAATCCACAGTTCTTCATATCTTGATATGGCAGAAAGACGATTTGGCAATTGCAAGCAGTCTTTCAAGAAAACGATAGCCCATCACGAGTAGTTTGTTTAGACGAAGAAAAAACAGAAAATAGAGCAAATATTACAGCACTAATGGACAAATTCCAATTTCTCTCTCTCTCTCCATGTGCCCTTGTTAATATTGGGAAAGTACTATTAACAAACTGGTACCAAAATGTGAAAATGTTACTTTGGTTGCATTTTTCCTTTCAAGTTCTTGAGTTTTTGCACCGTTGTTCACATTCTTTCCTTTACCAATATGAAATTGTGACTGATCCAGGTACATTCTTCTATTTGCGATATTCTTCAAAGAGACATATAACTCCCAAGCTTCCTTCACATTTGATGAACTCTTTCAGAAGCAAACTCTGTAAAGCTTCATTAAACATTGACAATCCTCTTATGACCCTTGCATAATGTATCCTAGCAAGAACAACTTCTACCACATTGGGTCAAATGCTTCATTTTCAACAAAAATGTTCTCATCTCCTCTACGTTCCAAGTTTTTTTTTTTCCAATATATGACATTATTTCTTTTGTCAAATGAAATCTGTCCAATTTGGATACTTATCTGACCATAGAAAAATATTATGTCTCTCTCTATCCTGTAATTTCCCTTATCAGCGTAAAATGTACCTTCTTTTAGGTTTAATGATAGTAAGCAACTTTGAAAATTTTTCATACAAGTGTACATTAATCTGAATTCAGAAGCAGGATATGTGAGAATGCGTGTAAATGTGCGAGGGAAATCATCTTCACATAGGATACTGTTGAATCAGTTTCAAGATGGGATTTGAGTTTCAAAGTTACCTTCTTGGATTACCAGATAGCGACTACACACAGTCCATATAATGTCTGCTTAATCTGGTTTGGAATGTTTTTTATCTGTTTACAAGGCAGCAGACAGTGAAAAGAGTGCTTACACTGGGAGTCTTGAATTGGCAATCGATTACAGCTGTTTTTATTGTTATCGTTATTATCAGTCTTGTCTTCGATAGTGACCATCATAGGTCATGACTGCCTCAAATGTCCAGAAAGGGCGGTGATCAAAATTCTCCATGGCTGCTGCAGTTTCATTTTAATTATACAGCCAATTTGTTCTTCAACTATTACTCATTGCACATCAAATTAAAGGTTATGAAATTCCACAGCTTTTTACTCTTTTTGCAAAATACCAAATTGTTTACCGTTTTTGAGAGAATTACATAAATAAGTAAAAAAATCTTTATTAAATTTCGTTTTTGTTCTCGATTTTCCCGGAAAATGGCTGGTGAATTCCAAATAACATTGTGAGAACTAAAAGTGTAGTTTGTAAGTTTATCTTTTAAATAAAAAAGAATAATCAAAATCGGATAAGAAATGGCTGAGTTAAGTGCGCTTAAGGAATCCGATCCGCCATATTGAATCCAATATGGCGGCCAAATGACCATGAACCAGATCACGTGACCAAAAGATTGTGACTGCTATGAATGGGTAATAAGGCCCAGCATTCAAACTAAGGGGTACATAAAAGTGGACACAGGACGAGAGTCAGCGTCTAGGCTATCAAGACCAAGAGTGTAATGGAGCGAGAGCGCCGCTCAGGTACTTTTTTAAACGTCAGGGAGCGTCAAATATCTACTTGTGTTACTTAATTTGCTATTTATTTTTTAAACAGTTTCTTAACGTAGAAAGTGTCTATTAAGCAATTTTCTATTCTGTAACAGACTGAATAGGGACACCTAATAGACTTACACCGTAGGGATATTTATTCCCCTTGCCATTGTCTAGCTTAAAGCAACAGCAATTTAAGAGGTTTCGGTAAATTCATATCAGTAAACTTATCGATTGTTTAACCTAATTTATAGACCAAACTTGGTAGAGAAGTATTGTACATCATAAGTCCACCAGAAAGCATGATTAAAAGTGCTCTCGTGCATAAAGATGGACGCAGTGGTTTGATTCAAAAGAATAAGTACTTGTAGTTGATCTAAGTAGGAAAATACACGTTTATTTGTAAAATGCTTGAAATTATGGAAAACAAATACGCATCATGAATGGATACCGGGTCAATACCCTATTCTTCAGAGGGTACGTTTGTCGTGGACGCCATCTTGAAGTCGGCCATCTTGAATCTTGCTCGATCTTTTTAATGGAAAGGGGTCATATGGGTGCCAATTAACACAGCAAATACACACAAGTTATTAGAAACATCCATGAGCCTCTAAACTTAAATACTCCACAAAAAAGAAAACGTTGTTCCCCAGCGATTGTACCTTTTCACCTCCTTTTCCTCTCAAACATGTAAGAGAGATTCTGCAATACTATTCTATTTCAATCTTGCTGCTAATAATAAAAAATCCCTTTCGGTAGGCCTACAGGCTGAGGTAGATCTCGAAGTTTCGCTGGGAGCCGGGGTTTGCTTTTGAGAGGATGCGCCTCCTTTATCTTAACTCTGACATTATTCTTTGGAAGAGGAGGAAGAGGTAGACATTACTATATCATTAGCATAAAAGTTATATAAATTAATTTTACGTAGGGGCTTTAAAAATCAAATTACCGACAAGTCTCTTAAACTTTGTAATACTACCCTCTAATAAATTAAGCCTGGAAAATCTCTGCCTGCACTCATTTTTTCCTTGGCACGAGTAAGTGTTCTACTATATGCAGGGAATAATTCACTATTATGTGTGTGTGTGTGTGAGAGAGAGAGAGAGAGTAGGAGTGGAGTGGTGAAACAGAGAGGAAAATACATGTATCGCAAATAATGATCTTTTTAGAAACCACGTCGTCACCTTGAACAAGAAATAAACTCTTTCATTCGGTGTGTTTTTTGCGTTCTTTGTCACAATAACAGAAGCTCTTATTGGTCATAAAATATTAACGGAGAAATCCCCCTCCGTCGTAGAAAACATATAAAAAGAGGATTATAATCAATGTGATAATGTTTTAATGTTGTAACAGCCTCCATAAACGTGAGGCTATGTTTTTTCAACAAAAGAAATGACTTTATTCATGCACACGAAAAACTTTTGCAAACTGAAATCAGCACGTACCTAAAGTTTTCTGTGATCTGCAGAGAAAACTTATTTTCTTCAAGATAAAAACTACAGAATGATATACAAAAATCTCAGCTACGCTTTCTAACTATGCGGGTCCGAAAATAATTATTTCATATAATGAAGTTATTCGATATACATAAGCAACTTCCAGATAACATATTTATTTTTTATTTTTGATTGTCGTCTTAATTGCATATGTACATTCTAAAAACGGGATCCACTATTTAGGAGGGATCCGAACCACGCTCCGATTTGAATCTCGGGTAGAATACGATGACAATTCTCATGAAATCGGCCTGTCTCCATCACTCTATCTTCCCTTCACCGTTATTGGATGACAGGCTTTATTTACTACAAATCCCGGAACGATAATGGCTTCCTTTTTTCGACTTTAGTAAATTAATATCTTGAAAAACTCCTTTCTCTCTATATCCTTCCCTATCCAGGCTTAGTTCCTACTAGTAAAATTGAAAGTGAAGTGGTTTTCACAAGCAGCATATACTTAAAATGGAATATTGTCTTATTTAGGATCCCACAAGTCAGTGTCCTAGACTGACTTTAATGTAAAATAAATGGAGTCGCAGGGCCACCCAGGCGGGACTTCTGGTCAACTTAGGCCACTTTCGACCTTAGCAGACTAGTTGTACATGGTTAGAAAAATTAATTGGTTTGAAAAATAAGAATCGGACTCTACAACAGGCACAACCCTACCAGCACCATGCCCCCATCCAGGAGACCCAGTATAGCCAAAGCATACTTAAGGTACAAATATTATTAAATTAATTGGTAGATTCATCAATTAGATAGTTGTTCTAGAGATAAATTAGAGCACAGACCTTAAGACGTCATTCTAAACAAAATTTAAATTTGAGATTTTAAAAATATAATTTAGAAGTTTATTGGTTTAGTTAATTAATTATTTTTGTTCTTAAAAAGGTGTTGGTTTAGGTTTAGTTTGATTGCAAGGGGTGATAAAAATTAGGAAATTAGAAAAGGTTGTAAAGAATTATCTTCTTTGGTCCAATGAATTATCTCCTTTGGTGAATTATCCATCTTGGATCCAATATTGTAACCTTTGCAAACTTTCGTATTATCCCATTTACCTAAATGAACATTTATACCAAATTCCGTGTTTCTAGCTTCATCCGTTTGGGTTGTGCATATACTTTCGTTATTTAATTAGGCCGCCATATAGGATCCAAGATGGCAACTTTTTCACTATTTGGCAGTTTTTACTTTGCCTGCCCATTCTCATAAACATTTATGCCAAATTTGGTATTTCTAGCATCAGTACTTTGGGCTGTGCATATACCTTCAATATTGATTTTCGGACGCCATATTGGATTCAAGATGATGACTGTTTCCCAATTTCTTTATCATTTCGTGACCACCTCTTGATAATCAATATTTGTGCCAACTTTGGTGTTTCTAGCCCCAGCCATAGTGAAATACATTCTAGTCGGCCATATTGGATTCAAGGTGGCGGCTTCTTGCATGTTTTTTATTAAGCTACGTTTGATGATTGTCCATCATTCCAAATTTGGTATTTCTAACTCCCGTAGTTCGGGCTGTGCATATAGTGTTGGCATTTATTTTAGGACGCCATATTGGATTCAAGATGGCGACTTTTCCAAATTTTCTTTTCTGTTTCGTAGCCTCCTCATGATAGTCAACATTTATACCACATTTAGTGTATCTAGCCTCAGCGTCTCGGCTCTGTGTTTCTGGCTTTAGCGGTTGGGCCTGGGAATATTGGTGAGTGAGTTATTCGACTAGGGGACCAAAATATCAGAAAGGGGGAAATTGGAGTAATTTTTGCTACCATATCGTTTAGTTCTGGAGTGTACCCTGTTCATACAACAAATTTGGTTTCAATCGGTTTGTAACACTTGGGGTAGTTCCCTTGTAAGTATGTTTTCCTTTATATAAATGTCATCGGAGCATATCTAAATGTTCGTCAATTGGTAGGCTCTAAAGTGCCAAAAGTCATGGGTTAGCGGGAGGGAATTAGTTGAAAGCGCGGTAACATCGTCCAAACTGGTTGAACGGCGCGAAGCAGTTGCAGTGTGGTCAGTTGGACTTCTGTGAGTGCAGTGAAATGTCGTGTACTGTGGTGATAGCAACCCGAAGGGAATTATCGACGTTTGAGCGTCGGATGTTAGTTGGTGGGAGACGAATGGAGCATGCGATGTCGGAAGTCGTCCGGGCATTAAACTTTATTCGCTCCACAGTGTCAACGGTGGACCGTGAGTACCTCATTGGAGGCATTATGACTCATCAGGAACAATACAGTGGCTGCCCACGGGCACTGAATGACCACGACCGGTGACGTCTTTTTCACAAATTGTCAATTAAGGATATAATATGCATGGTGCGTCTATCACAAGCAAATCTTTATTTAATGTGCAGGTTTACGCAATCCTGATTATGGACATTTAAACACTCTCTTGTAAAATCAATAAAATGGAGAAAGCACGTTCTTTTCCTCTGGTCTTTGTATAATTATATATACGTGTATATATATATACAGCAGTGGATAGAAAACGGCTGAATATATATATATATATATATATATATATTCAAAATTCTTATTGCATTGGGTCTTAGTGCAAACTTATTAGCTATTACCGTAAACATTTTTCTCACACTAAATCAGAACAGTGAGAATTTTTCACTTTTTGTTCGATGAGAACGTGTTTACGTAAAAAAAACATTTATGATCGAAAAGAATGGATTTTAACGAAACACTCTCACTTTAAATAGAAAATGTGATGGTTTAAGATGGAATTCCAATGCTTTACGGAAATTTTTTATCTTTTCTCCGCTGAAATTCCGCTCTAAAAAGCAGTTCCTCTTTCCGGTATCGTAAGATGAAATATTTCGATCAATCCGAGCGGGGCTGCGCCCTCCCGAATTTAGTGTGTATTGAGTGTAGTATTTCTTAAACGGTTGAGTGGAAGAGAAAGGCTATGAATTAACTCCGCCATTTAAAAGACGAATAAATTTAAAGACATGGAATTCCAGATCATATTGATTTGGAATTTAGAAAATTGATCGATGTCATATCCTCTTGTCCCTTGTAATTCTGCAAATTAAATAATAATCTTCTAATTGTGGTTTCAACGGATGAGGTTAAGCATTTTGATGTATGTAAACGGTGCGCTTTAAACATACAAGAAGATAATTTTTTAAGGTAGGGAGAGAGTAGATACCCAATATAATGAAATTTCTCTGTTTAGTTTTACTGTATTCTTTGTCTTTGTGGCAACAGTGGCGGCTCGTGATCTGAGAAGTTTGCTGAAGATAAAACGAAACCCTTACTTTTAAGGAAGTCTTGGTATTTAACGATGTCTTCTCGAATTGCAATGAGTTTTGTGTCTGAATGGTTCTTTTTATAGAACTAAATATGATTCATTTAGATTCTCTCTTCAAATGTAATTTTTACGTTGGTTTTCTTACAGTAATTCACATTTGATTCGTTCAGTTTATAAAAAAATACTATGTTCGACCTGAGCCTTAGATGCCTAAAGGCCACAAATAAAATTAAAACTCAAATCAAAAAATATTATGTTAGGTGGTACTTCATTACTTTACTAAAACAGTCGCTACAAGTCAGGGAAAATAGGTTTTGAAAAGATTACTTTAGTAATGAAATACGTATTAAATTCAACGCTTTTCTATCTGCCCTTCTGGCTTTGTTTCCTCTTTCTCTATTGTCTGGCAAACCTAATTATCTTGTACCTTTTAATATTGGCGCTTTACATTTTGGAAATACTAGTGAAAACTAATGCATAAACTTGAGCATTTCTTGAACTCGCTCTTGTGCTACATACAGGGGCTTAAAAGCCACACTAAACTAAAACAGATTTGTCTAAAGGTTGGAGCTACCAAAGAAAATGTTAATTTCCTGGTTCTTATCTTCACTTCTTCTTGTGTTGTATCTAAAGAAGGAATTAAACTAACTGTGAAGGTCATTTTAGTTCCAAATTTTGAATCTCTGGGAAAGTTATGTTCTTTTAAAAATCAAATATGTCTGTAATTATAACGAATCACTTAGACCACAATGATTCTCAACTCCTTACATGTTGAAATAGTAAAACTAGAAATTATAGATCCAAAGAAACAACAACGAAAGTAGGCTCGTAATTCTCTCTCCTTTAGAAGTAAAAATAGACATAAAACAAATCGACTCAAACTTTCCTGTTTTTTATCTTATTTTTATTGACAACGTAAAGACTGGACTCGCTAGACTCACCTTTAATGCGATTAAACAAAGCTATTTTGCTCTAACCAGTATCTTACAAGGATGCTTATACCACTTTGTGATACCCTTAATATCTAAAACAAAAGAGCTTAATGATCTGCTACTTTAAGTTATCCTAACGTTCTTCTGAAGCAATTAGTTCTTTGCGTCACAGAAAGATATTTTTACCTGTTCTGGAGGTGGATTAACTCTCCCTATTATTCCTCACTACGACGTAAAGGATTCTAGCTAATTCCATTATCCAGCTTCACATTACCTACAATCAGAAACAGCTCTTTTAGTGATACTTTAATTAAACCATAAAGGATAACTATTGTTAAAAAATCCTTTTTCTCAATGCAAAACTTTATGTGTTCCTGTGAATTAGTACAAACCGAAAAGGGCCATTACGATACACGTTTATTATATCCGGTTACCTTTGAAAGAAACTGGTGACATAAAGCATTAACTTTTTCTTGACATTGTGAATTTATTTTCCTTTTTAGAGAATTTTGTATCTGATACTTTAAACAAAGCTGTAGCTACCAAACGAAGGAGGTTTGTTGACTTTTTACATTTGTTGATGGTAGTGCTTATTTTGAAAAGTAGTCATTCCCAAATTTTACGGATGCTGCTCCTCAGCGAACAAGGTACATTCGCGAAGATCCTGACAGATATTCGCTTAATATTGAACAAAATGTTACGTTCTAGTGTATTGTACTAATTTCAGCGGCTCATAGCGGTAATTTTCCTAGTTATGAGTATTCATAATTCAGGGTTTCCATCACAATGGCTGTTACGCTCGGATACACAAACATTCTGGGTGAAAAAACAGAAGTCACAAGGACCGTTGATGACCGATAGAAATACCGTTCCTTGCCAGGAAATTTGTATCAAGAGCGAGGTGTTATCCTCAAGCAGGTGCAAGTTTTGTTAAGCTCACAGGTCTGGTCTTTTGCGACGAACTGCATCACGCAGGCGACGGTGAACGTCAAGATATTTCTCCCTCGTAACCGTTCGTCCTTTTAATACGCATTCATGATTCACAATCCCACGCAAGCCAAAGATCACATTCAGTATATGGCGGGGATGGATATTTCTCTGTGTTTTTTGAACCGAGTTTATCGCTGTTTTATTTATGTACTCCCTACGGATTCGTCGCCAAAAGTTTTTTTGAATCTTCTGTGTTGTCTCTTTTTGACAATCCATAAGTTTCTTGCAAATCTTGATGCAGTATTGTTCCACATGTTTCGTCATTTTGCACAAATGGAATTGCGATGAAGAAGAACTATACGATACTACACACTAACTGCTTAACGGATGTTGAAGCAAGAGAGAACCACGCGACCTAACAGAAATGCGCATGAAAGATACCTGCATACAGTGGTGCCATCCAACCTTCACTACTTTCCTCAGGAAAAATGAGGTCGGATACTTTTCAGACAGGCCTTTTATATCCACACTTTTTGTGGTAGTATATTTGATATCTATAACATGAAACGTGTCTAGCATATGAATCTACACTGTCATAATATACTTCTTGTGCACTCTGAAAACAATCTAAGTTCAGTTCAAACGAAGTATATACAAAATGTATACGGTACATGACAAGACAGGAGTTTATCATAACTTTCTGAAGAAACAAATGTGTACTTGCTGTGCACTTTTCGCCATGTACATTTTATACAGATTCTCTGCATAATCTGATCAGACTTATTTCCCTAACAAACTACTGTAACATGTGCCAAGAAACCTGACGGATTTTAGATTTTTTTCTGCAGCTATCGAAAAGAGGACACGGGTTCAATGCCATTTTCCGCCATAAGTTATTCCTCGCTATATTACCGGACCTAGTTTAATACACATCCTTAGTTTTCAGAAATCAGCGTGTTCACATCTTAACATATTTAAAGTACACGGAAGTGATGATAAGTATACTCATTTTACATTGTTCCAGATGCTTAAAATGTTCCTAATGTTTACTTTTTTAAAGTTGTTTTCTGTTCAAACTCCCGCATCCACATTACTTCTTTAACGACATCTTATAAATTTGAGTCCGTTCTGGTACGATTTATATTCTTATAAGAATTTAATTCAAGATCAACCACATACATTACCGACAAAAATCTCTTCTTCTTGTTCCTAAACGATAGTGTGTTAGTCTATGAGGCAACTGGGACTTATTTGGTTCAGAAATTACTTCTTGGTCGCCCCAATGGGGCAAGGATGAAGAAACATTCCCTGTATTTCCATGTGAAGCGATAGAGTATAGAAGATATATTAAAAGGGGAGAACACAGCGAACAGAAGATAAGAAGAAACGGACGGAGAGTCTTAGAGGAAGAACTTAAGAGCATTCTTCTTCAGAACGGAAGCAATGCATGAAATCACATGATTAACCCTAAGCACGTAACGCTTAGTACGTGAGCATTGTTGGTGGAAGCCATTTAGCGTCAAGAGCTGTTCACGAGGAACTTCAACCACAAAAGAAACATTTTGTTACATTTACATGAACTCATGTTTGTGCTTCACGAGTTTGCTTAACTTTCTCTCGCTAAACGTGAAGTCAATTTACAGTTTAATCTGAAGAACAGGAACTAGTAGAACTGAGAATTGAAGAAACGTATATACGGTATTTGGAATAGCGAAAGCGTAT
Source organism: Lepisma saccharinum (assembly GCA_022664845.1). NCBI lineage: Eukaryota > Metazoa > Arthropoda > Insecta > Zygentoma > Lepismatidae > Lepisma > Lepisma saccharinum. The sequence goes on along the minus strand of JAGDQP010019676.1, from coordinate 8,394 downwards.
TACGACAAATTCCTTTTTCTTGTTAATTTGTCTTTAAACTTGTAAGAATCTGTTATTAGCAATGTTTGATTACGATTTTCAGAGAGCGGGAGAATTTCTCAGGCGTAGAGTGCCGTGTTGCCAGAATGTCAGAGTCATGCAGTATTCCCAACTCAACATAAAATTATTTTTCAGCAGTCTGTCTCCATGTGTATCTTCCAAAGGTTGCAACACTACTTGACTAAGGAATAGGGTGTGTTCTCTATCATTCATTATGAATATGTGAGAACCTCATCTAGTTTCATTTGGAAACAAATATGTTCATTTGGTAACACTGCACTGACCGACGAAACAGACATTCAACGGTGTCGACGTTAAATCGTCGTTTTTCTATGTGTTCTACTGGGGTAAGTATTATAGAAATTGGGGGAACTGGAATATTATGCACATGAATGCACTATAATATTACTGGGCATTATGTATATCCTTTTTGGTGTTGTAAGATCAGTGTAAGCAGTGGTACATGTAGTATCGTAGTGGCAGCTATACACTCTTGTAGCTAACTAAATAATTACTTATTAACCACTTCAAGTAGAACTGATCCCTGTACTACTACAATAATATACCGGGAGAGTATCTCAAGTCCATCCTTCTTTGAATTCATCGAAACCATATTATTGCACTAGAAATCCTATTAACGTACAAATAATACAAATAACTTCAATTCTATAATAAAGTATTTATTAATACTGGTCTAACGACTTCAACATTGATAGGTTCTTCAGATATGTTCCTAGATTCAAACATCGATTTTCCTTTGGAAACTTATTGGAGTAATTACAACGTAAGTCTTGTTAATCACAAACACATTAATATGACAATTCCTTGTAAAGGAGATCAATATTCCATTAGAAATCCATAAGACAATAAACATTCAACTCATTCTCAAACAGTCGTAAACAGTATTTATATACGCGTAGTATCGTAGAGTGCATCGCTGTTGGAATTTTACACGGAAGTTGCGTCAAGAACTCGTCACTACTGGATTGTTACGTAACACGTGAACTGTAAATACAACTGCCAAACCACCTTTTACAAGTTCCCATCGTGGTGCAGGGGTAAGGCGTTGGCTTTCTGAATAAAAACCTGGGTCAAAATCTCAGTGGGGGCAAGATTTTTTCTTTCAAAATATATTTTCATATGTCCATATTTATTATTAATAATTGCTTTCTTGCACTTTCGTAGATTATGTTACCAGGTGTATACATAAGTTTTTGCCGGGTTTTGTGGTAAAGAAAACATGTAATTTTCAAGGAAAATTAATTTTATTTTATTCAAAATATTGGCCATCGGCTTCTATAGTGCTGCCAAGATGTCTTGAGCTGTGTCAAAAATGCGAACTAGAACTCACGCCCTCGACACACTCATGTGTTGAGCCAATAAGGGTTCAGCGGGGCGATAACCGAGGGAGTCTTGAATGTGTAACGCTATTGCCAAATTTAATAAGAGGTTTAGTTGAAATAAGGATGGCTGAAAAGAAGAATGTTGTGATACGCAGTGAGGGAAGAAAAATAATGAGCGAAGTGATAGCTTTGTGACGTTAAGAAAAGTTCAGGCCACTGGATGTTTCCCACAGAATGAGCAACGGAGAGAGCAGCTGCTGCTTCTGGAAAGTTAGGGTTGACTATGGGTGTTAGAAATTCCGGAATTCTGAAAGTCAGTGACTCAATGGTAAAGCGCTCACCTTTTGCACTTGGGGTCATCGGTTCGCTTCCTGTTCTTGCCATGTGTATGGGTTTTCTAGGGGTTATTCCATTTCCTCTCACTTTCTTCATTCCACCAATCATGGCATCATACTCCATCCGGTCTCTGCAAAAGTTGCCTAAAGCTTTTATGCTACAGATTTTTAATTCAAATTTAAATTCGGAATTTTGACTTTCCGAAATAAAATTTTAACACAAGAATTTTAATTTTATTTATGGCCTTTAGGCACCTCAGACTCAGGCGTTAATCGTAAGATTTTTTTAACACTGTTTTACACCTATGACAGCAAGTGTTAATTGTACTCAAAATTACACGTCTTGTACTGTCTTTTGGCGGTGGACCGTTCTATCATTTGGTTGACGTAGAATTCGGGAGGTCGTGGGTTCGATTCCAGCGGCCAACCATCCTGACTGATGTTTTCTCAGGGTTTTCCCTCAGTCACACCGGGCAAATGCCGGTGTGATATCTTCAGCATAGGCCCTGGCCTTCCCAGAATCCCTTCCCCTCCCTATCCCGGTCTGAGTCTTAGTTGTCTAAAGGCCATAAATAAAAATCAAACTTCAAACTTCTATCATTTGGTGATGATGATCGACATTCGGAAATTCCAATATTTCAGAATTCCCGCTTTCCGACATTCCGTAATGTCGGAATTCTGGAATTTCGAACTGGGATTTAATTAGCAATCGTGTTTCTTGCCTGTTAATGCTTTATCTATGTTGTTATTGAAAGTACGAAAGGCACAGGGCGAGATTAAGATTTTCCTCTATCTCAAGCTCCTCTCAGCAACACACAAGGAGAATGGGAAGGGGTATGTACCACAGTTTGTTTTTCAACTCCCTCACACGACTGAAAGCAAAGTCCATGTTGCGGAGTGTGGCAACATAGCTCTACGGGTGGCAAGAGGGTGCGAAATTCTTTCAAACGACAGCAGCGCGTCAAAAGGAAGATCAGATATTAAGACATATTGGCACTACTATACACAATTCGCCCATCTTTCAGGTAATTGATGCATACCATGCCAGAAAAACTGCTTGTCTTTTGGGGCAAACCATTCGTCGAGCCATTTTCCAACGTCTTCGAAATTGCTGAAGTGCTGCTCTGCGAGCGCGTGCCCCATTCATGCGAAGAGGTGATAGTCAGATGGCGCCAGGTCTGGGGAGTACGGCGGGTGCGGAAGGATGTCCCATCCAAACGATTTCAAGGTGTCTTTCACTGGTTTTGCTGTGTGAGACGGCGCATTGTCGTATAGCACAATCACTTTGCCATGTCTTCGGGCCCATTCCGGTCGTCTTTCGATCAATGCGTGATTCAAATTAATCATTTGTCGGCGATAGCGTTGTGCATTAACGGTTTCGCCGGGCTTCGCTCTGGTCCCACCAGACACAAAGCATGGTCTTCTTGCCGAAGCGATTTGGCCTTGCTGTTGAAGGACCGGCTTCGCCAGGTGAAAGCCACGATTTTTTCCGCTTCGGGTTTTCAAAATAAATCCATTTTTCGTCACCCGCCACAATTCGATACAAAAAGGATTTTCTTTCGTGGCGTTGAAGCAGCATTTCACAAGTGACTTTGTGATTTTCTATTTTACGTTAATGCAAATCGTGTGGGACCCATTTACCCAGTTTATTGATCTTCCCCATTGCTCGTAAACGTCTGCTGATTGTTTCTTGTGACACATTTAATGCTTTTGCCAATTGCTGCTGAGTTTGAGTTGGGTCATCCTCCAATAACACCTGCAGTTGCTCGTTTTCGCACTTTTGTGGTCTACCAGAGCGCGCACTGTCTTTCACATTGAAATCACCACTTTTAAATTGTCGAAACCATGTCTCACATGTTCTAGTCGATGGAGCGTGTTTACCATATGTTTCTACCAGCACACGATGACTTTCAACAGCGTTTTTCTTTTGATTAAATAATAAAAGCAATGCGTGCCGCAAATGTTCTTTTTCAGGCATAAACTTTGACATGATCACTGAACGATAAAACAAAGGCGCTAGTGTTTGGCGGACTCAACTTGTGTGTGTTTGTAGTTTAATGTCAGACGAACAAAATGACGTATGTGTCAAATGAATACGCTGCGTACTTTTCGCTGGCGCCATCTCTTAGGTAAACCGGAAACTACTTATGCATACACCTGGTAAATTAGTGACCATGGGGATGTGGAGGTTAGGTAAGGTTAGGTGCGGTCATGTATCTTTACACTGTTTGTTCTCACATACGTCACAGTTCTTGACAGAACTTCCGTTTAAAATTCCGACAGTAATACGCTGGTGTAGTAACGGAGTAGAAATAACACATCCTGCGACCTGCGTGTCATGGCGGTTTTAGTATTTGTAGAAGTGTCGAGCATAAGCTCATGCCTTCAATATTGTGGTGTTAGACAATGACTCTGTTTGACTTAATATATTAATTGAACCGTCGAAACTGTCTCGATCGGAAGAAGTTGGATGAATATTTACCAAATGTTATTCTGAAGTTGTTACTTATTGAATTTAAAGTTTGTGATGCAACGAGGTAGTAGAAATTTAGAGTTGGTTCCATCGAAGAGGAGTCGATAAGGTGTGTTTCCTTAAGTAACGACAAACTTCTCGTAGGTTGGTGTTAAATTATTCCTTCTTGAAAATTGATGAGTTGAATGTACAGTTATCATAAGTTGACTTGATTCGTAATGCGATTATGAGGGACGAGGCATTTTTATGTGTGACGTCTAGGAATACTTGTTCCTATGGTTTGAATTTCAGGATATATTGAGCTGTAAAGTCGAGTCCAGAAGTTGTGTAATTGATGATCAATTACTTGATGGTTCGAGATCTTCATGTAGTTAAGTAATATGAGTGTCTCTTGAATGTCCTGTTATTATTCTGGCTGCATGGTTTTGAACGAGTTGAAGTTTACGTAAGTGGGCCTTGGTTGCGTGACTCGAAGTGGGCATGGCATATAGCATCATAGATCTTACCATCATGTAGTAGATATGCAGTCTGGTTTCTATGGATAGTATGTGACTATGGAGCATTGGGTATAGATAGGTTAAGCGTTGAGTAGCCTTTTTAGTAGTGTTGAGTATATGTTGTCGGAAAGTGAGTTTTTTGTCAAGAGTGACTCCTAGATATTTAGCTTCAGCTTGAATATTGAGGTGTTGATTTTGCAATGTGAGTGGTGCTGGTAGTGTTCCATATCTTCTGGTAAAATGAACGACTACTGTTTTATCTGCGTTGATTTTGGTCCGCCATTTTGTAGCCCATTGATCTATTTGTAGAAGATGCCTCTGAAGCTGTAAGCTTGCATAGTTCAGGTTAATATTGGATGAAAAAGTTACTATGGTGGTGAAACTAGATGTAGGTATATCTGCTGTATAAAGATTGCATAAAAGTGGATAAAGTACTGATCCTTGTGGTACACCTGCTGTAATCGGTCTAGAAGTGGTGAGTGAGGATCCAATGGAAATGCGAAATGTCCTTTTCCTGAGGAAAGATTGGATTAGTTTAACGTAACTTTCTGGAATATGGTTCTAGTGCATTTTGTATAATAAACCAGCATGCCAAACTCTAACAAACGCTTTTTGTACATCTAGGAATGTGGCTATAGTATGTCCATAGTTATTGAAGTGAAGTGTGATATGTTCAGTGATTCGAACCAGTTGGGAGGTAGTATCGTGACTTTGTCTGAATCCGAATTGATGAGAAGGAATGAGTTGTAGTGCTGTGATATATCTGGTAAGTCTAGAATGTAGCAGTCTTTCAAATAATTTGTTTATGTGCGATAATATGCTGATGGGTCTGTAATTTTGCGGATATAACGCGTCTTTCTGAGTTTGGGGGATCATGCAGATTTTTGCTTCTGACCAGGTAGTTGGAAAATGTCCTGTAAGGAGAATGGCGTTAAAGATCTTACAAAGTAGCACTATAGCTTTCCTTGGGGCTTCCTTGAGTGAGGCTGCATTGATGTTGTCCAATCCTGGGGCTTTGCGAGCGTTTAGTTTTCGTGCAGTTTTTTGAACTTCCCTAGGTGTGATGAGGTCCTGGGTTGGAAGCGGAGAATCGAGATGAAGTGTTGTTAAATATCTGTTGACTAAAGTGATAGTATCGTTGTCGTATGGTTCTGTGTTGAGAGTGAATTGATTCTCCATGAGATCTGCAAAAATAGAAGCTTTAACCTCATCTGTATAAACAAGACCATTTGCTCCATGAATTGATTTGGATGAAGGAGAAGTCTTGCGGCTGAGTACTCGGCAAATTTTCCAAAATTCTTGATTAGGTTTTTGTAGTGATTTTAGTTTAGTATTCCAATGTTGAGTTTCCATTCTTTTGATTCGGTCGTGGATCTGTTTTTGTAAATTATTGAGTAATTTTTTGAACTAAAGATGTCTGGTATTTTGCCATTGTTTTCTTACTAGTCGTTTGAGTTCGAGCAATATTTGAGTTCTTGCTGCTTCTGGATTGAGTTGAGAGTTACGTGTGAGAGTGTGGATATTAATTGATGTAGCTGATGAAATGGCTGCAATGAGAGTGTTGACAGCATGATCAATATCAGTTGAGGTGGTTATCGGTATTTTAAGGTCTATTAAGTTATTTAGTTGCAGGCGGTATAAATCCCAGTCGGTTATTTTGTCAGATCAGTGTGCTAAATCCTAAATCTAATTTATTCTCAACTACTATTCGAATATCATCACGTGACAGAACCAATGATTCCTGCTGTCATCATACAACAATATATGGATTGTACTGCGAGGAAAATCCAGTTTAAAATACGCCATTCTATTCTAAACAACTCCACATCTTTTACAACTACTGTATACGTTTACAAATATTCTAAGCTTTGTCTTCCTTTATAAGCCATGAACATTAATTCCTTCTAGATAAACACACCAATATATAAGTTTTAAGTATATGAGTAGAACTTAACCTGTGGGTTACTGTTTAATTCTTGTCATATATTCCTTAAAATTGATTTCTTTTAAAATACTGAGCTTCAGCAGCGAATAAAAGTCGTTAATATATCTCCCAGTAGCACACATAGTCGTTGACGTTTCTCTCGGAAGGTTCTGAGTTCGATACCAGCGACCCATTATCATGATGGTCCATGGTTTTTCCTGAGTCATACCAGGCAAATGCCGTGATAGTACCTGCTAATTAGGCCATGGCCGACTACCTTGCAACGTCCTCTGTCCCACCCTATCTTGACCTGAGCCTGGGATCTCTAAAGGCCATAAATAAATAATATTTTAGGTTCTCCATAACATGAATCTTAAATAGTTCCTTCACTGTTAAAAATGTTTATTCAAAAACGAAAAAAAATTCTCGAATTTGAGAAAATTTTGGGCTCAATCTGGCTCCGAATAAATTTTGCTCAATTTTGAACAAGTGGTGGTGCTAAAGAAAATGAGAAAATATTTCTCAGATAATGAGAGAAAAGTCTCAAACATGAGGTAAAAACTTTTCGAAAATGAGTTTAAATTTCGGCTCAAAAATGAGAAAAGTTGAGACTATTTTTCAGAAATGAGAAGAAATACATATTCAAAAGTGACAAAGCATATGCTCAAAATGTTGAGAACGTAATGGCTCAAAGATAGCTCCGGAGTTACGAAAATGAGAAAATAGTTAATAAAAATTGAGAACATTTGTTTCAAAGTCTTGAGAAGGCACTCAAAATCTTTATGAGAACTAAAAAAATGGGGAAAATATGTATTTAAAATTGAGAGAAAAACATTCACATTGTGAGAAGGAATTTACTCAAAATTACGTTGAGAGCGAATGAAGATGAGAAAATATGTATTTAAAATTGAGAGAAACACATGCACATTTTGAGAAGACATTTACTCAAAATATCGTTGAGAGCGAATGAAGATGAGAAAATATGTATTCAAAATTTGTAACAGGACTTCTTCTCAATAGTATAAATAATATATTAAAATGGTCCGTATGGTCCTTATCCTTGTTGTCGCTGTGCGGTAGAGCAAAATACTTCTAAGTCGTTCGTGAATTCGTTCTGGATGTTGAAATAAATAATAACTCCCTATATGGCGTGCTCCAAGTCTAACCTGTAGTGGGATTACACCTCTAAAAAACAGTAGAGAACTGTGATAGCATTAGTCCTTCTCAGCTCCTTTCTGCAACCACAGAAAAAGCCCTCCACTACGTCTAACTAACTAAAGATAAAAGCAGGCGGCAAAGATAAAAATGTTTATTGAACAGAGGATAAGTATAAAATTCCCCCTCTACATGCTGTACCCTGCATACACTGGTGTACAAATATCCATCTGAGGTACATATCATTTTACAATACTCCATTGTGTTTGTAAAATCGCTTTAATCTGCATAACGAATCATTATTATTAAACATATTTAAATCGTGTGCCAATTATACAACACAAAAAACAACAATTTAGCATAATACAAAAATGTTACTCACTTCAACTTTACACCATTAAAAGTAGAGACATCTATTGACACAAGTGGAAAATGCAACCGGCCACAGTATGTTACGAAATTAATTCACCTTTATTAGGAGTTTATTACTACCACAACAGGTAAACACACTTTATAATCTTACGAAAAATAAACCCTAGGAAGCAGAAGAGTTAAACTTAATTCCCGACAGTATGTTTTGTTTTTGCCGCGATTACGCTCGCGTATGAATATCACATTCAGTCTCAGT
>JAGDQP010019675.1:0-34518 GCA_022664845.1 Lepisma saccharinum | reverse complement strand
ATATATATCCTGTCCCAACCCGTTTGGTCAGCGTGGACGCAGCAGACCAACTCCTCCTTCGGAGAGAGGCATCATTTACTAGTGGATTGAATATGACTGTGATTTATTATATCATCATCATATTCAGCCGTTTTCTATCCACTGTTGGATGAAGGCCTCCCCCTTTTCTTTCCACATATCTCGGTCTGCTGTTATCCTCATCCATCTAGCTCCTGAAAAACGCTTGATTTCATCTACCCATCTTCCATTCGGACGTCGTCTCGGTCACTTCTTTTCTCTAGGAATCCAATGTAGTACATTTGTCTTCCACCTTCCATCTGTTCGTCTAGCTATGTGACCGGCGCATCTCCACTTCAGCTTCTTCGCAATCTTGACTACATCCTCTACCTTTGTGCGCGAATCCATTCATTTGTCTTCCTGTCTCTCCTGGTTATTCGTAGCATGCATCTCTCCTTTGCTCTTTGTGTGACTCAATCTTTGAGTCGTTTGCGCATTCAATGTCCAAGTTTCACAGCCGTACATCATCAGAGGAAAGACAGATTTATTATAAACTTTACGCTTCAGACACATTGCTAGTTTGCTTTTGAAAATAAAGTGTAGTCTTCCAAACGAACTCCATGCCATTTTACATCTTCTATTTATTTCATCAGTCAACTTGGCATTCGATGTTTTGAGCTGGCCTAGGTAAATATACTCATCAAATATGCCTATTGCCTCTCCGCTAATCTTCATTTCCCTTTTTGCAGCATGTTGATTGTATATGACCTTTGTTTTACTTAAATTCATTTTAAGGCCTATTTTCGAACTCTCATTATTCAGTTCTTCCATTCTGGTTCGTAGTTCTTCCGCATTTGAAGCAAACAGAACTATATCATCAGCGAACCGTAGGTGATGAAGATATTCGCCATTAATTATAATTCCAACTTAATTATAGTTTAAATTTTGGAAATCTCTCTCCAGGACCGCAGAAAACAGGTTTGGGGAAATTGAATCTCCTTGGCTTACCCAAATTTCCAACTTTAAATTTTTCACTTTCTTGATGTACTCTAATGACAGATGTTTCGCAGTAGCCTGATGTACGCATTTTCGATGGCCTTGATGTTCAAGTGATTTAAGTACTGCTGACAAGGAGACCGAATCGAAAGCTTTTTCGAAATCTATGAATCCCAAACATGGTGGAAGTTTATATTCATTAGTCTTTTAAATAACTTCATTCAATGTTTGTATGTGGTCCATCCACGACGAAATCCGGCTTGTTCCCTTCCCTGGTTAAAATCCAAGTCCTGTTCAATACGATTCAAAATAACTTTGGTGAACATTTTGTATAGAACTGACAGTAAACTAATTGGTCTGTAGTTTTCGACGCGTTCTTTGTCCCCTTTTGTTGTACAACAAAATTGTAACAGCATTTTTCCAACGTGAGGGTATTTCTCTCTTCCTCAGGTACATTCAGAATAATTTCGCAAGTTCTCCTTTCATCTTTTCACCTCCCCATTTCAACATCTCTGCTGTGATCCATCTTCTCCTGGCGTCTTTCCGTTCTTCATCCCTCGAAGTACTTTCTCCACTTCTTCCTTCATTACATCTGGGACTTCTGCATCATTTTCTTCTGAGTCTTCATTTCCTAGCTCTTCTTCGGAGTAGTACAATTCTGTGTAGAAATTTTCACATATTTTTATAATTTCATCCTTATTTCGTGTTACGGTCCCGTCTGGTCTCTTAACTGCAATTATTTGTTTTTTCCCCATCATGAGTTGCTGTCTGGTTTTCTTCAGGCTCTTGTTCTCCTCGACTGTATTTTTAACTAGATTTTCGTTATACCTTCTTTCATCCTCTCTTATTTTTTTTTTCCTTATGGTTTTATTTAGTTCTATGTATTCAATCCTTTTTATGTAATTTTCCTCTTCTTTCATTTCCCTTCTTTTATTCATTAAGAGTTTGGTTCCTTCTGAGATTTTGCTCTCTCTTTTCTTTCTAGAGCCTGATATTTCCTTGGCTGTTTCTCTTATTATCTCGGTCAGTATTTTATTTCTCCTATTGATGTCTTCATCATCCTCTAACTCTTCCAAGGCGCTAAATCTGTTGCTTAGTTCTATCTTGAATGTCTCTGTTTATCCCTAGATTTTCCAGATCTGAAAGTGACGATTTTCCTCTGATAAGCTTCTTTCTCTCAAGTCTAGTATTTAGTTTCAACTTACATCTCACCATCCTATGATCTCTCGAGACTTTGAAACCGTTCAGAACAGACACTTCTTGCAAAATTGCCCTGTTATTCGATAGAACGTAGTCTATTTCGTTTTTGGTCCCATTTGGGCCTTTCCATGTCCACTTCGTCTGGGGCGTCTTCTTGAAAAATGTATTGGAAATAAACAGTCTGTTGGCTTCTGAGAATTCCACTAACTTCTCTCCTCTCTTGTTTCTTTTACCAAATCCAAAGTTTCCAACTTTCGTGTCACTGCTCTGCTTGGTTCCTACTTTCGCATGGAGTATCCCATTACAATTTTGTAATGCGATTTGCTACTATCTTCTGTATCTCCTCGTATAGGTCTTTGATTTCCTCCTCCGGATGTGAGGTAGTTGAAGCATACACTTGTATAACTTCCATACTGTATCTCTTGTTTATCTTTATTACTACCAGTGCCATTCTATCTGAAATTCCTTCAATTTCTGTGATCCGTTACTTCAGGTTATAAAGCCAACGCCTGTCGGTTTTCCATTTTCTGTTCCTTTAAAGTAGAACGTGTGCCCCGACGATAGTTCCAACTGTTCTTCATCTTTCCTCCACACTTCTGATAGTCCTATGATGTCCCACTTAATCCTCTTGAGTTCATTCTGCATTTCTACTAATTTGTCCTCTTCTGTAAGTGACTGACAGTTGTGAGTCGCCACATATAGGTCCGTTCGAGTTGCCGTATCGCTGTCCTGGCAGTCTACAGTCCCAACCCGGGCATTTTGACCCTCTGACTTCCTGCAGAACTGACCGCTGTCGTTGCCAGCTCGATTCCATCCTCCGGGCAATGAGGACCTCCGAGGCTGTTTCCTTACTTGTACCATCATGTGGAAAGAAAGGAGGGGTGCTGACATTTGACTCACCACGCTGTCAGCTAATGCGGGTTGGTGAGCAGCCCATCCATGTTCGTTCGCCAAGCAGTTGCTTGGGTACTAGTCTTCAGGTGGCTCTAGGTGGCTCTAGTCAACCGAGGTTATCCTTCTAACCTCGTAACCAAACAGATCCGCCGTGCATCCTCACACACTCAACCCACTCAAAAATCCAACCCACCGGCTCTAATCACCCAGTTCAATCCTAAACTAACCAAGGTCAAACAAATACTACTCTCTAATTTTCACATTCTCCAATCTGACCCAGACACAAGATGAATATTCCCCACCAGACGTAGATAGGTTTTTCAACATCCACCTGATCTTAGAAACATCTTGGTCCGTACGAATCCCTCCTTGCCACCACACCAAACCGGCGCCCAGACATGCCAGAGACCCAGATGTAAGGTCTGTTCCATTTTCATCACTTCCCCCACAATCACTATCAATACTGCTAATGGTCGGTACACCCTCAATCCTAAGGGTACATGCCACACCCCTAATGTTATATATACATCCTAACCTGCAAGTTCTGTGGTGCCTTTTATGTGGGGGAAACAAGTTGTGCTCTTAACATTCGAATTAATAACCATCGTCACTTCTGTACTATCAACAAACCGGATGCCCCAGTTTCCTATCACACCGAATCCCACAATGCCAATTTTGATCGATCTTTCCTGGTTGCCATCATCCACATTTTACTGCCTACGACCAGCACCTCAACACGACGTCTGTGGGAGAGTGCCTTTATTCATGGTTTGAGCGCGAAAGTAAAACCTGGCCTTAACCTTCAATAGCTCTAGCTCCCCTTTTCCTCTGCATTTTGAACACATTTCCATCCACGATCCCACCCTGTACTTACACGCTAGACAGTTATTATTATTTCAATTTATGGAAATCGATGCGCTACCGCAGTCAGTTGTTCTCCAGTTTTGATGCTTTGTCCGCTACGTGTCGCCACTGTCTCTTCAAACTTGTACTTTGTGAACACGTGAACTTTGCTCCTTCCTCTATACTTGAAAACGTGTAATACACGAAATATAGTGACTTTTTATATGTGTGGTCTAATACGAAACTATAAGCTGTAAGTATTATTCTTTTTTCCCTTCATTTGTCTTAAATTTACCTATGCATATATATATATATATATATATATGTAAGTATGTTTATCACTAATACAGGGGAAAACGGGAAGGGCAATTTAACCCTTTAATTGGCACTCCTAGAAATTAAGGAAAAATTATTTTATCGTTTGTACGTAGTGAATGTGTGTTCTAGATATATATTTTTCAATCAAAAATACATTTCTTGTATTATCCAACAAAATACGACATGTCGCTCACAAGCATTGCCCGTTATGTGTATACACATTATTTATACCATTACTTACAAGTAAACTTGGTTTTGGTTATATTTTGAATGAAAAACGTTTTTCTTTTAAAACCATTTTTGAGCAACGTGGCCTGTAACGTGCATAAACAATCTCTCTAAAATTCTTACATCCAAAATGGTTTCGTTATTTTTAGAACAAAATGCGTTTTTTATTAATTTTTTTTGTATTTTTTAGCTTCTACAATGGTTTACATGCATATTCTTTACTAATTGCCGAGCTCAAAATAATAAAAAATAATATGCATAGTTTTTACTATTTGGAGAGCTCAAAGTGTTCAAGAAATAATAAAGGTTATAAAATAGAACTGTTATACATGACTTAAACGACTGCTACAAATCTTGAAAACATCACTATGACAAATTATTGTATATTCAACATAGTTTTCTTGTATGTTTATCAATATCAGACATAAATATGTATTGTTATACGCAAAAGAGCCCTATCCATTCCAGGGCAAAGTTGCACACTTTTACAATACCTTAGTTTTTTACATGAAAGGCCTTGTAGCAATTTCATTTCGGAACATGACAAAGAACTAAATTGCATTTTGAGCATATCGGCATTGACCTTGAGTTCCATAATCAGGCCAGTGGTCCAAACCATCGTACCGTGCATCCTCAACTGGAAGAGGTGCTTGTGCCTTCTTCTTTTGGGGGGACGAGAAGGTGACATGATTTCAAGAGATGGCCTACGCACTTTCTTTTCCCTGCAGTCATCAAACCATTCGCAATGCCCGCCCTGAACCGTTTGAGACTCATTGTCTTGCCTGGGGTGAACAATGCAACGCGCCACAAAGCGACAAATACTGACATGTCATGCCATATAGTAAGAAATTTCTACACTTATCAATCACGCGGAATGAACCATCTAGCAGACGAATGTTCCAAGGAAACAACAGTGCCAACAGAATGATCAGTACAGCGTTCAACTCTACGTATAACGCAGTGCAAATCGATGTTGTTTGTAAGCGACGCTGCCAAATATAGGGTTAAGGTAAATTTACGATAAAAAGTAAGGAAAATACTTACAGCTTATCTGTCCCGTAGAGAAAGAAACACACACACGTACACAACACTAATCTTCACATAGTTTTTTGCAATGTTTCGATATTATATTGTAGACTTGCTGTAGAGGAAGAGAGACGCATACACGTAGATAGATCGAAAGACTAGGACGACAGTTGCGACACGTAGCGGACGGTGCATCGTTTGGAGAACAGTTACAGCAAGTCTACGATATTTATGTCGAAATATTCCAAAAAACTATGAAGATTAGTGTTGTGTACGTGTGTGTGTTTCTTTTTCTACGGAACAGATAAGCTGTATTTTCCTTACTTTTTATCATAAATTTACCTTAAATTGCCCTTCCGGCTTTCCTCTGTTTCGTGATATTATTGCTGTGTTGGATATGACTCTGTGTAACCCCGCATCAATCCTTTTCTTCTGTCTACGTTTGTGTACCTTTAAATATACCAAATCAGTTGCCCATGCTAGTTTTTCGGGTTCATGCTTGAATTTAGGCCTTACTCCTACAGAGTTAACGCCCAAAATCCCGCTTTCTGCCATAACATTAGTACACAGTCCCTTTCTCATAACGCTTTACAAATCCTTTGCTGTTGAAGGAACCTTCAACATGTATTCCCTACACTTGCAGCATGCATGTAACCTGTTGACCACCATCCAGTCCCTCACAAAAAATCATCTTGTTGATCTCCCATGATTGGCATAGTAAAATTTGCACCGCTTGGACCCAGGCCAGTTATCTACACTCCTTCATGAACCAGAATTACCTATATAAATACTCTTTTCTGTGTCGCCGTGCATTTCAAACCGGATGGGCTCTGCCTCTCCATCTTCCACGCAAAAAGCACCAAATTACCTTACTTTTTTTTCTTTTTCATTTTGGAACCCACCTTGCCACCCCCACCTCTCAGCGTCCTTTGCTCAACTCCGCTTCGCGCGTCTGAGGGACGCAGCGAACTGAAGATGTTCTCCACGAAGTTGGTGTGGGCCATCCCCGTTTTCTGTCTCCCCACCTCGGTCCCTGACATGGCGTCGGGGTGCGGAGTGTAGTAGGACCTTTCCCAGTTAGAAAATATTACAACAAAAAAAAAAAAAATAAAAAATAATAATTAAGAGACGGGAGGGTTATGGTGATGATTCTTTGGCCCAGTTCCCGATGGATAAACCTGGGCCCTGTTTCCGCAGTTGCGGAAGGGATTAATTATCTTTTATTTTCATTACTTTCATATATATTCTGTTACACTTGAGTATACAATACAGTTTACATTTTATTTATTTTACTTCTGTTAAGTTCTATATTTCTTTTTAACAAATGTCTTCTATTTGTTTATGTATTTTTAATTATTTTTATTGTCGTTATTTCTTTCCTTTCACTTTATTTATTTAAGTTTATTTTGGGTATTCTTCCACACATCCAGTCACACCACAATTCCTTGCGATTTTGTTTATTAGTTATTCGCTTTTTAAAATCTTATTATTAAATTGTATAACGAAAAATGTTTGTGCAGAATTGTTTAGCAATGTTTCCATGAAAATTGCAATATACTTTATCTGTAACATGTTTCCTATACACTAATATTAATGTTTATTAGAATTAAAAATAATTAAACTATCAATACAATGCAGTAAATGCAATTTGATGAAACAAACAAAATCCCTAACATTATTCATAATAAAAAGTTAATTTCTGGTCCCATTTTATTCTATTCTAATTCTATCCCTACTCTAAAACCTATCTCTATTCTAGAACACATTCACTCAGGTGGGGAAGTCGACTCTGAAGATCCAGGTCCTGGGTCGCTGGACGAATAATCCAGATCCTCTGGATTGGGGCGGTTCCAAGACTCCTTTCTTCTTCACCACACTGCCACATATAGACACTTCCACACAACACTTTATCACAGCACTTCACATGCAATTTTTTTAATGGTTTCAATTTTCAAGTTTATTCTCCATACAGAGTTATCCTGTCCAGACCACTGAACGGCAGAACCTCTGGGGGAATTCTTATTCAGTTATTAAACGTATATTATTTATATTAACAAGCACACGCACTTGCAACCATTCGAAGCTACGCGTCGCGCCAGGCGGCGACCCCTGTTATTTCAAGTATCCATGACCGTGGAGGGGATATCGAATCCACAAAGTTCACATGAGATACCGTTCTTATTGTTTTTCCGCTCATGGGAACACGTCGCCCGCACGCGACCACGCCCGACACACATACTCGTGTTTACAATATGTACAGTACTAGTCCTCCAAATTAAATGTTGCTCTTCACCTGTTGATCTTCTTATATTGGTTTCTTCGTTTATATTTTGTTTTATATACAGGGTGTTCCGTAATTCCTATTACAGCGTTTGGGAGTTGAAAGTAGACATCAAAACAAACAAAAAACTATATGGACATAAATCGCAAAGCGGCGTCCTTTACGAGTTATGGGCGTGGGAAATTTGGCGGCACGGAACTTTGAGACTCTTTGGGACTCATGGTGAAACCAATCTCAACACATTCCTACAACAGCTCAACCAGTTCCGTGTTGTCCAGTTCACTTGGTCCATCTCTAACAAAAGAGTCACATTCCTTGACGTGAACATCACTTTAGAAAACAACACCCTTAATACTTCCATTCACATTAAACATACCAACCACATGCAGTATTTACACTAAAGTTTCCATCCCTACCACACCAAGAAAGCAATTCCTTTCTCCCTTGCACTCAGAGGACAACGCCTGAATTCCACCACCTCTGCTGCTGAGACTTACAACCAACGCCTCCAGGAGGCTCTAGTCAACTGTGGCTACCCACCTAACCTTGTAACCAAACAGATTCGCCGTGCATCCTTACACATTTAACCCACTCAAAACCCCAACCCGCCGGTGCCCAACCCACCGGTTCTAATCACCCAGTTCCATCCTAAATCACCCAAGGTTGATACACCAGCTAACTAGCTGTTTCTATCAGCTGTTAGCCTAGGTTAGGCTGGCTGACTTTATAGTTTATCCGGGGGAATATAATTATATTGTCGTCGGAACTGCAATACCCCCTATGTGGCAAACCATCAATTTTTCAGGAAGGCCAAAAAACCGGTTTCTGTACTACAGTCTTGAATCCAATTTAGGTACTTTAAAGTTGTTATATTTCAAAAAGTAGAAGTTATTTTCACACGAATTTTTTCTTCAGTATGCAGAGTAAACGGAACTGTAAACTGGTGCAAAAACATGAAAAGTTAAAAAATGCCACATAGGGGGTATTGCAGTTCCGACAACGATATGCTAATGATTTGTTTACATTACGACTGGTTTTCATTAAGTTTGTTTATACAGATATAAATGGGCGTATGTGAAAACTACAAATGCAACTTGTACGACCATGATAAATTAAAGTACGTTAGCTAATACTGAATTATTACAAATTATACGATCTGTGCTTACATTAATGCTTGTTTGTATTTACATTTGCACTGGGAGAAGCACACTTTGTATATTTACCTGATCGTTCATTATTATTCCAAAGATGTTACATTAAGTTGTGCAATCATATAATAATAATGTTTTCGTGATCTGATGTACATTTTGCACAGTGAAGTAATGTTGGAAGGTAGATTTACGAACGTCAGTTGAAGGAGAAAGCGACGTTTACAACTTCTGCAACCGTGCGAGTCGTGTTTTGTTTTCCTGGCGTAAAGCAACTTATTCTTATCTGAGACAACAGATGTCACAGAAAAATGTAACTGGAAACTGAAGATGCTTCTAAATTACAATTTTAAATATTATTTCAAACTTTTATGTATAATTTTAGATACTTTTAGAAGAACTTCTGATAATTTTATCAGAACTATATATTAGCTAAGGTACTATGTAAATATTTTCATTGAAGCTTGTTGTGTAAATTATCAAACCACTAAGCTGTATTAAAAGGGCTATGTAAGGTTATGTAGACAGAGAAAACCAATTTTACTTATTTGTGGAACGCGAGTCTCATCTTTATGACGATTTACCTTGTTTTAATTCGCTATTTATTCTTCCAAGAGTGAACACTCTTGGTTATAGAATTTCTTTTAATAAAGGTAGCCCCACTTCAGTGCGTAAGTCGGAGTACCTACAAGCGGGCATCTTTATACTCCTAGCAATGTAATTGTCCTCCGATGCAACCACAAGTCTGAGATTAATTTATGCTTGAAGCCGGAACTAGAAATGAAATAATTAAATGTACTGCTGTAGATGAGTACATAATAATCCCACTTAAGATAACTCCAGTAAAAGGAAGAAATATATATATATATATCAATTCTATTACGTCGTCGAAGTATTTTATTAAGTAATATTCATTTTTATTTTAACAAGGTCAAACAAATCCTACACTCTCAATTCCACATCCTCCAATCCGACCCAGGCACAAGATCAGTATCCCCACCAAACCTTGATTAGTTTTCCAACATCCACCTAATCTTAGAAACATCTTAGTCCGTTCAAATCCTCCCTCGAAACCCCCAAACCGGTGCCTATGAATACATGAGACCCAGATGTAAGACCTGCTCTATTTTCATCACTTCTCCCAGTCAGTATCAATATTCCTAGTGGTCGATACACCCTAATCCCAAGGGTACATGCCACACCTCTAATGTTATATACATCCTAACCTGCAAATGTTGTGATGCCTCTTTTGAGGGGAAAACAGGTGGACCTCTCATCATTCGTGTTAATAACCATCGCCACTTTTGCACTATTAACAAACCGGATGCCCCAGTCTACTTACACACCGAGTTTCAACAACACCAATTTTGGCCTATCTTTTCTGGTTGCCATAATCCACATTTTACCCCCAACGACCAGCACCTCAACACGCCGTGTGGGAGGGGGTCTTTATTCATCGATTAAGCGCGAAAATGTATCCTGGACTTAACCTTCAATAGCTCCAACCCGTTTTCTCTGCATTTTCAACACTTTTCCTTCCATAATCCTACCCAGTACTTTCACGCTGTACAGTTGTCAATTGTTCCACGCGCCATTCATCATTCAACTATTCTCCAAACGATGCACCGTCCGCTACGTGTCGTCCTAGTCTTTTGATCTACGTTGTAAGTATTTTCCTTACGTTTTATCATAATTTTAC
This sequence comes from Lepisma saccharinum, assembly GCA_022664845.1. Lineage (NCBI taxonomy): Eukaryota > Metazoa > Arthropoda > Insecta > Zygentoma > Lepismatidae > Lepisma > Lepisma saccharinum. Next base: position 23,888 of record JAGDQP010019675.1, on the reverse strand, counting down.
CTTATATATATACTTCGGCTCTCCTCTCCCAACCCGTCTGGTCAGCGTGGGAGCAGTAGACCAACTCCTCCCTTGGGGGAGAGGCCTCATCCACTAGTCGATTGAACATGGCTGTGATTTATTATTTATTATATATATAATATCTTTAATAGCAATTAAACCTTTAATGTGTGAAGACAGCTTACATTATTTGTTAAATTTTCTCTAAATAATATTAGTTCAGAATAGTCACCTCCATGCTACAATTTGTCACCTCCGTGGATGGCATAAATTAGAAATTTCCGATTTTTCAGTAACAATATGTATATCTTGATCTCTGTCTTCAGTATACAGGGTGGTGCAATTAAAAGTTGCCATCCCTTGTATCGTCCGAACGGCTACAAATATGAGAAAATGAAAAAACACGTTCAGCATTATTTCGAGGGGTTATCATTTTAGGCTTTAAAACTTTGTCACCAACCCCCCCCCCCCCCCAATGGGTGCAGCCGGGGGTAACTTCAAAATTTCAAATCGGAAAGGGTGTCGAGTGGTATCTCGATTGAAAGGTCTTGTCAAAAGAAATATTTTGGTGAAACTTTCAAGTCGCTATGTTGTCCCTATCCAAAATGACAGGGGTTCAAAGATCATGTCCATAAAGCCCTTTGCCAGCCCTTATTTCATACGAACGGCTACAAATATGAGATAATGCAAAAACACGTCCAGCGTTATTTCGAGGGGCTATCATTTTAAGCTTTAAAACTTGGCCACCACCACTCTCCTCCAAGGTGGGGCAACTTCAAAATTTCAAATTGGAAAGGGTGTCGAGTGATATCTTGTTTGGAAGTTCTTGACAAAAGAAATGTTTTGGTGAAACCTTCAAGTCGCTATGTTTTCCCTATCCAAAATGGCGGGGGTTAAAAAAGTCACTAAAGTCCGTTATCACCTTTGTATCACCCGAACAGCTACAAATATGAGAAAATTCAAAAACACGTCCAGTATTATTTTGAGGGTCTAACAGTTTAAGCCATAAAACTTGGCCCCCAAGGAGGTAGGCGGGGGGCAACTTAAAAATTTCAAATTAGCAAGGGTGTCGAGTGATACCTCTTTTGTAAGGTCTTGACAATTAAAATATTTTGGTGAAACTGAAAGTTGCCACCCACTTTATCTCGCAAGAGAGTGGTTTGTTTGAAAAGTCCCGAAACACGTCAAATCTAGTTTCAAGGGGGACGAAATATTGTGATAATTTTAAGTGTGAAACTTTCAAGTCGCTATGTTGTCCCTATCCAAAATGGCGGGGGTTCAAATGTTATGTCCATAAAGTCCTTTGCCACTCCTTGTATTACGAATGGCTACAACCAGTGCTGAACTTGGAATTTATACTTAAGAATAGTCCTTAACGGAGAGTTAATATTTAAAAGACAAATTTGTGTTCTAGACAAGACACGAATACAATATAATGATCCTACCAATACTTCAGATTAAACCTATTGTCAAACTAAAAAAACACTTTCAACATTATTGCGTCTGTACATTAGTGAATTTATACCGCTACTATCGAGGCTAGATTTTAGTTATGCCGGAAACTCGATCCGGTGCTTTGCGGCCCAACTGCAACACTGGCTAAACCCAATATCTTTCATTATTTTAAGGAGCTATCATTTTCAGGAATCTGCTATTATAGCTCGCTCGTCGAGGTGTTAGTCGAGAGTAACTTAAAATTTCATATGGAGAATGCGGTTCTGTCTGATAGGTTGCAGAAAAGGAATATTTTTTGACAACTTTAGGTCAGCAGAATTATCCTGATCCAAATTAGTAGGGGAGGAGGAGGATCAAAATTCGAAAATAAACGTTGTACACTGATAATTTAGTCAGGCAGAAGAAAGTGTAAACTTGTGGTAGGTAACAGTGTTAATCTATAGAATTTATTTTTTCATCAATGTTGATATTATTATTATTACAAAAACTACTGCTATTACCAATACTTCTACAACTACTGTTACTTCTGCTATTTTCATTATGCTCTCAGATATGTAATATAAATGTTTCTGGTTTGCAACAATCCAAATTGGAGTATAAAAATTCTAAACTATTTTTATTTTTATTCTTGATCTAAATTAAAATTTTAACAATTTATTTTTTCATCGTTATTAACAATTAATGAAATATTAATTGAGGTGTTAGGGGGGTACATAAGGGAATATTTGCAAATTTTAGATTTTTCACGAAAGTTTTACTTGCTAATAAGCCCTCATACCGAATTTTAGCATTCTAGACCAATGGAAAGTGCCCTAAAAGCCCCCGGGTTGACAGACATACACAGAAATTAGGAATTCATATTTATGTAGATAGTTACGACCTTTATGTAAATGGTTGTTTCGAGTCGTTTTGTGTTTTAAGACCTCCATGCAGTGTAAGTTGTATTTTTTCTGATAGTTTACAATAATGAGATACAGTGTACAGGAAAGAGTTGAAATTGTGTCAATATACTTTAGCAATAATAGTTGTGCTAGAGCTACAGCTCGAATCTTTAATGGGAATCATCCAGGCAACATTTTATTACACCAATATGTTTTAACAGCTGTTGATGAAATTTGTGGTAACTGGATCAGTAGCTAACAGGAAACGTCATAGGAAACGGCATGTAAGAACTGAAGTCACTGAAGTGGCGGTTCTGGGTCTTGTTTCTATGGACAATACACAAAGCCCTAAGGATGTGTCTAAAGTATTGGGAATAGAAAAGACTAGTGTCTTGCGCATCCAGGGATAGGCACAGGCAAGTAGGTATAAAAAAGGGACTTTGTAGACTAAAATGTTAAAAAAAAAAAAGAGACAAAAAATACAGAAAAAGCTACTAAAAGAGACTATCTGACGTGAAACCAGTATCCAGAATTGTATTACCAGTGAGTGTAAAAGAATATATATATATATATATACATATACAGATGCTTATCAGAATAATGGAAACACCTGTAGTTGGCAACACGTCAGATGTATGGGTTGGCAGTGGTGTCGTGGCGACCGCAGCGCCGGACTGCTGGTGGTGGTGTGTTAGGTCCTTCTCCATACTACGTCAGGCGTCGTGGAACAGGAGTGTGCAGTGGCTGCAGCAGACGGAGGTAGTGTAAAATGGGAGACCTCTCAGAGTTTCAAAGAGGGCAAATTGTTGGTGCGCGGTTATGTGGAGTGAGTGTGACGGCAGTGGCTAGTGTGTTAGGTGTGTCGCCAGGGACAGTGTCGAAGGTGATGACGGCCTACACAACACACGGGAAAACCACATTGGGGAAGCGGAACAGTGGGCTGAAGAAAAGCATCAGTGACAGGGCAAGCCGGGTATTAAAGCGCATTGTCACGCGGAACCGTCGTGCCACTGCGGCGCAAGTGACGGAGGAACTCAATCAGCACCTCCCCAACCTGTTTCGACAATCACAGTCCGCCGCGAATTACATGAAATGAACTTACGGGGTCGTGTTGCACGGGCCAAACCTCTCATCAGGGACCAGAACGCTTTAGCACGCCGCAAATGGTGCCGCGACCATGCAACTTGGACCGTTGACGACTGGAAACGTGTGGTATGGTCGGATGAGTCACCATTCACCCTATTCCAAACCACGGGCCGTGTTTATGTGTGGAGAACGCCCAAAGAAGCGTATGATCTGCAGTGTCTCCGCCCAACTGCGAAACATGGCGGCGGCACGGTGATGCTGTGGGCCGCAATATCATGGTTTTCATTGGGTCCTGTGGTCACACTTCGCGGACGCATCACTGCCAACGATTATGTCGCAATTTTAGGAGACCACTTGCATCCTATGGTCCGGATGTTGTTCCCGGACAATGACGCCATATTCCAGGATGATAATGCACCCATTCACACAGCTGGAGTTGTTGCAGCGTGGTTTGAGGAACATCGGGATGAAGTTCAACACCTCCCCTGGCCCGCCCAATCCCCAGATCTCAACATAATTGAACATCTGTGGTCCATCTTGGAAACACGACTCCGGCGACGATTTCCACCTCCATCCTCTCTCACAGAACTGGCCGATGCCCTGCACGAGGGATGGTGTAATATTCCACTTGCTACCATTCACGACCTCTATGCCTCCATCCCACGTCGCATCAAGGCTGTTCTGAAGGCGAAAGGTGGCCCGACACCATATTAATCTGGTAAGTTGCACTTTCGTTCAGGTGTTTCCATTATTCTGATAAGCATCTGTATATGTATGTATGTATGTATGTATATGTGTGTGTGTGTTTTTTTTAATCCCCTACCAAAGGGCCGGTTAAGTCCAGAATTGAACAGAACTTATATTAAAATTGTGATAATAAAACAATATTTATTTATAAAGTTTGTGAAATATTTTGAATGAACATACAGAATGGATGACATTTTACAAAACACGAACTCTCACTTCAGTAACAGTTCAGAGCTTTGTTAATAAAGGAGAAATTAAAATGTATGTTCAATTCTGAACCTGGATGGGGTATGGCCAAATACATTCATTACAATGTACGTAAAATTTCAGAAACTACACAAAATTTAAGAAGTTATACAAAATGTAGTTTACATTCACTGTTTTTTATCCTTCTTAGTGAAAAAGTTAGTAATAAGGTTACTCTTTCTTTTCTGAACAGTTCTCTGTAATTGTTCAACTTCCATATATTCTTTCTTCTCATTATTTTTCAATGAACGAACAACTTCTAGCATTCCATGAGCAGCTTGAGGACCTTTCAAGTCCCCTGTACGTAAAGCTACGTTCAGTTTGGATACGGCTTCATCAAACAAAGCGTCAGTAGAGTCCCTTGTATTGTGAAGAATCTTTTTCTTCTCACTGACAAGGGAACTTTCCGAACCAAGTTTCGGATCGACCGACTAGACTATACGCATTCGATAGAGGAGGTCAAAATATACGTACTGATGGATTTTTAGACTCTGAGCTAAATAGGGGCGAGTGATATGAATATGCATCTTTAAATATAAGAATCAGAGAAACAAGTAAAGAACAAGTTGTTCGTGTTCAAAGGGTGTTGAGTGGAAGGTAGTAATGAATAGTAGTGAACGCTACCTTGTGGATGGTATATTCTTCATGGCCGCCATCTTGAATCTTTATTGATTTTCTTAAATATGAAGTGGGTCGTGTAATGTACCATTCTGGGCTAGAATTTTACGGGAAATACGTTTCTGAAGTCAGTTTTGCGGTACATGTAATATTGTGAGAGATAAGGGCACGTGACGCTATGGGGTAATGATGTAGTACCCTGGAAACACCCATTTCTTCTCGAAATAACGACGGAAATGAAACCCGAATGCGTAAAAATCCATATCTATAGGTCACTATACTCAGGAACAATTTGTATGCATTTAGGTTTCATTTCCGTCGTTATTTCGAGAAGAAATGGGTGTTTCCAGGCTATTGTATTTCCCAATGCTAGCATCACATACCCTTATCTCTCACAATATTATATTTACGGCAAAACTGACTTCAGAAACGTATTTCCTGTAAAATTCTAGCCCAGAATGATATATTAGAAGACCCTCTTCCAATTCAAGAAAAATCAATCAAGATTCAATATGGCGGACTTCAAGATCGCGGCCATGAAGAATATACCATCCACAAGGTAGCGACTGGCACTCAGTTCCCATTACTATCTTCCACTCAGTACCCTTTGAACACGAACAACTTGTTCTTTACTTGTTTATCTGATTTTTATAAACAAAGATGCATGTTCATATCACTTGCCCCTATTTAGCTCCGAGTCTAAAAATCCATCAGTACGTATATTTTGACCTCCTCTATCGAATGCGTATAGTCTGGTCGGTCGATCCGAAACTTGGTTCGGAAGGTTCCCTTGTGAGTACTGAATAAAAGCGCATTATTTCCTACATTACTTGTTGGAGATTTTGTAACCATAGAAGCTGCGTAAGGTAGGAAATGTATTAATGTTTGATAATAATGTCCATTGATGTGTTGTGCCATTTCTATTGTGGATTGAATAATTTGACTTCAGGCTTGATTGGTACTATCAACTCTGGTTGCTGTTACTATTAAAAGGTGGATCAACTTAATTTTAGCGAGTATATGTTCCTTTACTATGCGTTCTTGCCACTTATCTTTTTGAATCATAGAACACGAAATCCGAGGGTGCGTAAAGTTGCTGAGCAGGGGGACATGTTAAGTAATACATGCAGAAGTTCTCGCGAAGGGGATGTTTTAAAAACAAATAGCGATGAATGGCCACTGATTGAAGTAAAGCGGAAAGAGGGAAAGAATCTCACAGTCGGGGCAATGTGAATTCTGAAATACCTTATGTAGAACCTATTTATTCGGATACAGATGTCAATGTCTATGATAACACTTCCAAACGTAAAGATCTTTTGTTGCGTCAGGAAAAACTTAATTCAGAACGTTTTGCTGAAGCTCGGCGTCATAAAATTTAATGACTGAAATACAGAAAAAATAGAAGAATACTTCAGCCGAGATTTGTCCCACGAAAGTAGGATACATGAAGAAAGAAACACAGAAGAGTCTCCACTCAACCACCCAGTTGCTGAGACAAAAGACCGCCAACCACCCACACATATAGAAGAGATGATAGCAAAAAAGGAAATAATTACATTCTGAAACTCATTACTTTTATCACTGGACATAGAAAAAATGTGAATGTACAAAAAAACACAGCAGATACTGACATTCTAAAAAAAAAAGAGAGACAAAATCCTCAAAAAAGAGACTTTTAGAGATAAGCTCAAGAAAAAGAGACTCGCGCCTATCCCTGCGCATTTTAAAGACTCATAAGGTGAAAGCTTACAAAACGCATCTTCTACAGAAACTCAATGAAGATGATGGTGATCGTAGACTACAGTTTTTTGAAGAAATAACCGAACGCATAAGGACAAATTCGAATATAATTTATAACACCTGTTTTTCTGATGAATGCACATTCTTGTTAAGTGGAATTGTAAATCGACACAATTGCCGTCATTGGAGCCTACAAATCCAAGGATCTCTATTGAAATCCATACACAATATCCTGAAAAATTATATGTTTGGTCTGGCATCTTTGGTAACCGGATTATTGGTCCCGTCTTTCTGCCAGACGGCTTGAACGAACACACCTATCTTGATTTGTTACAGAATTATGTGGATCCCATGATCACAGAAATAGTTGAAAATGATGTAACTTATTCGGAAGACATTATCTTTGTCCAACAAGATAGGGCGCCCAGGTTAGGCAGTTTTTAGATAAAAGTTTTCATAATCATTGGATTGGTAGGAGAGATCCTATTGAGTGGCCTGCAAGGTCCCCTGATCTTTCACCTTTGGATTTTTTGTGGAGGCACTTAAAATCTAAAATCTACGCCACAAAGCCACATTCATTACATGAACTACGGCAAAGAATAGTGGAAGAATGCCAATAAATAACACCAGAAACCTTACACAGGACGTTCGCAATAATTTCGAGCAACGCCTTTACTACTGTATGGAAGTTGAGGACGGGCACTTCGAACATATAATAAAATAAGTTTTGTTACAAGTGTGAGTTTTACGGAGTGTTTCAAACTGTATTTACTGGCACAACTTCAATGTATAATAGCTTCAGTGTATAATACGCAATAGTTAATCAGGTGATTTCTGTCTTCATTTATCTTAATCACGTGATTTTTATCTTCATTTACATTAAGTTTCAGACAAACCAGAGGATTCAAGAGCAAAGCAATGACCTTAAGCAGATAGTTACAACTGTACACGTATTAAGGTTGGTGAAGTAGCTTGTCCTTCAAGAAAGTACAATCTTTCTCTTTTGGGCACTGTTTCATTTTTAGCATTTAACTATGTCCAAGTACATTTCTTACAAAGCATTCGTAAGTTTCTCGATTTCAAATATATTATTTTTTTATTTTTTTAATTTCACATTGCAATAACGTGTTAGATGACGTGTAGTAACAAACGAAAAAAAAAACAAACAACACTTTACTAAGGCATACTAGTCCGATAACGATCTTTCTGTTTCCAGTCTTCAAATTGTCAACCCGCAATATCTCACAGACTTCTTACTGACACTGGAATCAAATTTCATTGTTGTCAAAGATTCAACAGCTCTTTCAAACGATGTGTCACTTGACGCATATCTACGACAATTGACGGTTTTGCAACTAGACCTCAGTGAATGGGACAACACGCTTCATGCTGATCGTAATGAGGCTAACTGAAGTCACTTTAACGGTATAATGGGTAGTTTATTGTATTCTAAACTATTACTTCTTCGTCAAAATGGAATTTCTTCCGAAGTATTTAGTCAAATTCAAAAAGAATACCGTTTTGGTAAATAGAATCGAAGTACATTTCAAATCTAATATCATTCGTCCTATGTTACTATTTAAGAAAATAAAAGGTTTTACCACTAGACCGTGGAGGATGGGGCAGCACACTTAAAATTATCACAATATCACGTCCCTCTAGAAACTAGAGTTGAGGTGTTTCGGGACTTTTCAAACAAACCACTCTCTTACGAGATAAAGGGGGTAAAAACTTTTAAAATGATAGGCCCACGAAACAATGCTGGACGTGTTTTTGCATTTTCTCATATTTATAGCTGTTCGGGCGATACAAGGGGTGGCAACATATTTTATTGACATGATTTCTGAACCCTAGCCATTTCGAATAGGGACAACATAGTGACTTGGAAGTTTCACCAAAACATTTCTTTTGTCAAGAACTTTCTAACGAGGTATCACTCGATCTCCTTTCCGATTTGAAATTTTGAAGTTATCCATTTGGGAAGGGAAGGTGCTTGGGGGCCAAGTTTTAAAGCTTAAAATGATAGCCCCTTGAAATAACGCTGGATGTATTTTTACATTTTATCATATTTGTAGCCGTTCGGGCGATACAAGAGATGGCAACTTTTAATTGCACCACCCTAAATGTTAAGCAATATAAATACTAAATTTCGTGCAATTCTGTTGACACTTCTTGCTGCTCAATTTTGGCATCGTTATTTCCTCTTAATTTCAGAACCTCCCAATCACCCGAAGTTGCCTAGACACAATGAAAAAAAAAAAAAAAAATTCGAATTTAATTGAATTTAGCCTCAACTATTATGAACCACCCTAAAGTGAAGTTTTAAATGTCGTCCTCTTAAGCAGTTGCTTCATTACGAAATTGGCTAGGCCCTTCGGAACGGCTCTTGCTCCGTCTTTAGGACGTTGTAGAGATGTAATTTAAGTATGTCTGTTTTTTTAAAGCGATTATATTGTATGTGAAGTTTAATAAATATGTATATGTATGTGAAAAGGCATGTATTATTTATAAACAGTAACACTTACAGTCCAACTGTATTTATTTATTTAATTACATATACTCACCTATAACAGGCGTATACTCTAATAACAATGGGTGATAGATAAAATGTATTAAAAAATAATATATAGATATACAAAGTTATAAACTCAATATTACAAGAATAAAAATATTAGACAAAAATACAATTACAATACTAAAAAGAAAATGCTAGATAGAGAGAAAGAGTAGTGAAAAAAATAATACTAAAGACAAATCTTTTCATTTGAATATTTTGTACAATCACGTGATATAACTACTGTGCACAAACTGGTATTACTAACACTTTATATTAACTTCAGAATACAGTGATGCTCTTCTACCACCAAATCAATTTCGTAGTTCTTTTCTTCTAATAAGTTGTGTTCATAGCGCATCTTTATTACTGGAGAGTTTCTTGTAAACTGCTTTTACAATTCTGTATGTAAAACGGTTGTCTCTTCCTAAGATTTACTTTTTTTTACATTTAAGTTTAAATACTGGGAGTAAACGTGGAAAATCGACTCTAAAATTTATTGACTTGTATAGAAACGTCTACATAAATAAAAACTTCCTGCTGCTTAAACTAGAAATATCGAAAACATCCTGTAAAATTTTATAAGATATTCTTTCCTTATATGCTGATCTGTATTTTTTATAAAACAAATATTTCAAGAATTTGTTTTCAACCCTTTCAATACTTTTTATATGTGATTTATAACTGGGAAACCATACAACAATATTGCATTCAAGTTTGCTCCTTACCAATGCACTGAACATTAACATTGTACCATCGATACTATTCAACTCTTTTGTATTCCTTATTGTGAAATAGAAAAGTTTATGTGCTTTATTTATTATGTATTTTTGATGAGACTTTTTTCTTTTCTTTTTTTCAAAATCAAAAGTGATTCCTAAGTCTTTAATTTCGTCTTTCCTTGTTAAATTGTTTCCAATTATTGTATAATTGTAACTTTGGGTACATTCCTTTCTAGAATAGGTTATAGTAAAGCACTTATTCAGATTAAAAGGTAGATTATTGAATACGCTCCAAGTAAAGCAATTATCGATATCTTTTTGTAATAATATTTTATCGTACTCATTGTCTATTGCTTTATATATCTTAAGGTCATCAGCAAACATTAAGCAATTAGTATACTTAAGTGCTTCAAGTACGTTATTAATATAAATTACAAAGAGTAAAGGTCCTAATGTAGATCCCTGAGGCACTCCTGAGTTAGAATTATAGACAAAGAATTCTCATGCTTATAGAGAACATAATACTCTCTATCCTATAAATAACACAAATAACGGGAAATTATTAGATAACCCAAAACTAGCCAACTTATTAATACACCGTGATCAATCTTGTCGAACGCTTTGGCAAAGTCAAAATATACAATTTCTACCGTTTTACCTTTAGCTATTGCATCCGTTACATGTTGAGTATAACAAACCAAATTAGACGTAGTTTATCTCCTTGGTATAAATCCATGTTGAAACGAAGATAAAAAAGGTTGAATATTTTATTGTACAGTAAATGTTCAAAGACTTTACTACTTTTAAATTACTCCGCTGTCACTGCTGCTTGACACGTCTCCTTTTTTTTTAAAAAAAAAAAAAAAGTGAGCGGCTACAGCCATATACGAAGAATTGGAGTCTAGTATCTGCCATGTGCAGGTAAAATGTATTTAGGTTATATTTACATCAAATTCTTGTTCGAGTATAAGAATTATGAAGGCTAAAAATTATCAAAATATTATAAGCACAGGTAAGCACAGACGTGTTAAAATTCGAAATAATTGTAACTTTGGGTGTTTCCACCGTCCAATAAAAATAGTCCCAGGGAACTGTTAATGGCATGCAGAGATTCGACATTAGCTGCACTTTCAGAGGGTGATGTGTTATTGTTCGGAGATTTTAATATGCAAATAGCGTGGTCAAGTATAAAAACTGGGGTTCCCACTGACAGTATTGAAGCTTGGTTCACGGAAAATTTTATACACGGTCTTGGATTTATACAACACAATATGCACAATACAAGGTGCAATAGAATTTTGGACTATTCATTATCCACATGTGATAAATGTACTATCACTACATCTCTAAATTTACTTTCATCTGATCACGAGAGTTTGGAGGTGGAACTATCCATTAATATTTTAAAAACAATGTTGAAAGATCCTTCTTTCACTCCAGGGCAGTATACTGAAAGGTACAAAAGCTCGTTGGAATGATATTAACCGCGCTCTTTCTCTTTTCCCATGGTGTATATTTGAAAACTTAACTGTAAATGAAGCGATTGATTTGTTCACGGATGTAATTCATGCTACCTGTAAAGACTTTGTCCCCACAAAGAAATCCCGATCCTCTAAATATCCTCCCTGGTTTGATGCAGAAGCACGGTCTGTTTTGAAAAATAAAAAAAACTTGCACGGGAGCTTTGGAAGCAACATCCTAATGCACATACTTATAGCTCTTTCTCCCAGATCGGGCGCTACTCCAAGAAATTGCTTAGGGCAGATTATCAAAATTATATTAACGAAGTAACATCTGAAATATGTACCAATCCTAAGAGATTTTGTTCTCTCATAAACTCCAGAAGGTGTCAGTCACATGTTCCGACTGAGGTTATTTATGATTCGGCTACAGCTGCTGGTGAAAAGAGGGTACATCTATTGAATGAATACTTCTCTCACAATTTCTGTGTCCACTCTCCTCCTTTTCCACCTTCTCAGCTTCAACCGATCTGTTCGCATTCACTGTCTTCGTTACGTACATCATCTGATGAGGTAAAATATCTGCTTTCTTCTTTACCTCTAAATCGTTCTCCCGGCTCTGATAAAATTAGTGCTATTTTTTTACGTAATGCTGCTGAATCATTGGCTTACCCTTTTTCTGGTCTTTTAAATAGGTATTTAACCGAAGGTATATTTCCTTCTTCTTGGAAGCAGGCTAATATTATACCCATTCTGAAATCTGGAGATAAGACCCATGTCTCTTCATACAAACCCATTTTTTTTAATCTATTTTGTCTGTGGTATGTGAAAGAATCATCAAAGATAGACTATAATTTTGTCTCACCCTATCTAAATAAACTCTGCTTAACATTGCTTTCTTCCTGGTAGATCCACTCTTACCAACTTGTCCTTGTTACTCGCTGATGCTACCCAATCCCTGTCCAATAACACCACAGCTTGATGTCATCTATCTAGATTTTAGTAAAGCTTTCGATATAATTGATTGTAATCTTCTTCTATAAAAATTAACTCACCGATTCAATATCGATGGTAACTTCCTTTCATTACTGCGAGACTATCTCACTGGCCGTGAACAAGGTGTTGTTCTTTCTGGATCATCTTCTAATTTTGTTCCCGTTCTTTCTGGTGTACCTCAAGGTAGTGTTTAGGGCCCGCTCCTTTGCCTCCTATATATGGACTCCCATCTTATTTCACGTCATCAAAAACCAAAATTCTTCTTTTTGCTGACGACTGTAAATTATTTCGAGAAATTAGATCATTACAGGATGTTGCTGATCTCCAAAATTCCATCTCTGACCTCTTGGACTGATGTGATGCGTGGAACTTGAAAATAAATCCCTCAAAATCATCTTTTCTTACTATTTCTTTAAAGAGGAATCAAATCCCATCTGCCTATATCATTGAAGATAATCTTATCGCTAAAGTTTCTTCTCAAAAGGACCTTGGAATGGTATTTGAAGAAAAACTTGTTTGCTGATCATGTGACTTCTATAACTAACAGTTCTATACGCTTACTTGGTCTTATCTATAAATTTACAGAAATTAAGGATCTTCATTCATTGAGTATGTTCTACAAAACCTTCATTTCCCCTAAAATTGAATATTGCTCTCCAATTTGGAACATGGCTAGTATTTCTAATCTATCTCATATTGATTCTGTTCTGAACTTTTTTCTTGCTATAGTCAAAAGAAGAATACCATCAGTACGTAGCTTAAGAAAACCCGAGTTATTATCCGTTCTTGGTCTCCACGTTCCCTCTTCTCGTCGCAAGCTGGCAGATTTGATGTACTTATACAAGATACTTAACGGGAATCTTAGTACTGGAGAGTTGATATCTAAATTTTACTTCCGTGTTCCCTTACGAATAACCAGAAATAATAACCTCCTTCATTGTACCACGCCTAGGCTAAGTATACTGCAGCGTTTCTTATTCCATAGACTAGTAATTATGTATAATAATCTCGATTCAAGTATCGATATTTTCGGATCTAAAAACACTTTCCACCGAACGCTAAATACCAATATCTGAGTTACTCCTCTTGTGTATTATAATCGTCATGTTATTGCTGCTGTGTTATGTGTTGTTCAGAATTTAATTTCATGTTATTTAGTTTGTAGTAATGTTATTTAGTTTGTTGCAATGTTATTTAGTTTATGTGTAAAATGGCAACTCCAGCTGTATCTGAAACTAATAATAAATAAATGGGTTAATCTCGAATAAATAAGTGGGAACCTAAGAAAAGTGTACCTCAGTAAATTAGCTAGTCATAGTATTTGCACTATTTAACATACAATCTAATCTCACAAAAAACTACGCACACTTAAATTACATCTCAACGACGGCCTAAGCAAGTGCCGTTCCGAACCTATCCAATTCATACTAAAGCAACTACTTAAGGGGGCGACATTAAAGACTTTAAGGTGAGTCATAATAATTGTAATTGGGTCCTTAGTGCGTTTAACATGGCTTTATTTGAATTCAAATTCTTGACAAAATATATATTGAAGTTAAGATAACTCAATAAAGTTACCTTAGAGTAAAGAAGAAGAAAAAGATGGAATGAGGAGAAAAACAAACCATCAATCAGAAAGAAGAAATATAGCTGACATCAGTTCGGGTACCCTCGGGGTCGTCACACCTGTACTTACAAGAAGTCTGAGAGTCCCTGAGAGCATCTTACAAAAAATAATTACTTTAAGTGAATTATTCTGTGACCTTAAATTTAGAAATTCAATGAAGTTTATTTTAAAATGTTTACAGAGTAAAATTAGTAGAGTTAAAATTTAAGTTAAAAATAATAAGTTTAAAATATCCCCAGTTTTCTGCTCGAATTCCAGGTTTTCCAGGTTCAAAATAAAATTCCAGGTCAGTCGATACCCTGCATAAAAATCCACACGTGACACTGTAAATAATAAGAAATTAAATGTCTTGGAAGATTTACACGAAATAAAATTAACTGAATAGAACAAGTGCGAGCATTACTAACAATGTAACGTTTATAAAGAAAGAGATTGCGGATCACATTGAACTATTAAATTATCACAGCATACGCGTAATAAAAATAGTACTGAAGAATAGAATAGACAGACAATCTAAGGCAGAAAACATGCGATTTGTTTCATGCATGGTAACAGCACGATAATCTCTATTTTTATTGTAAGAAAACTGTAGTGCAAAACGACACAATTTATGTTATGCCTTCAATGACCTTCATAAAGTCAAGACTCAATTAGCAGAGTCCTAATAAAGAATTGTTATATGAATAATAGTTTAGTCATATATAATGATATATAAAGATGTTATGATAATGTACACACTACACAGGCGTACGAACATTTATCAAAGTAAATGAGAATATACAGAACCACATCACGGTACTGTTAAGATTCCCCCTCCCTTACTCATCATAATACTTGGGGGGGGGGGTTTAAACAGAAACACATGAAGCCACCAGAAGAAAATCCGTTCAAGTCTTCCATGGCTACTTCTGAATACCGATGTCACGGTATGGAAATTTAGCTTAAAAATAAGATACTAATTGTAAATAATGTAAAGACAAAAATAATGTTTACGAGTAAAACATCTGACCACTCTATACTGCTTGTAGCAGAAGAATTAGAAAAAATATATATGCAATGTAGTGGCGAATAAACAAAAAACGCTGAAGTGTGAAAGAATGTTTTATTTTAATTTACGATTATGGGCTGATGTGACTGCTATGGCTTTAGTTCTTCACAAGTTGGACGGATGCCATCTCTCAACAAGCATTTTTTTTTACGTGACAAGGAAGATGATAGTCGGAGTCTCTCTTGAAGGCGCCATTTTAGCATGCGCTTGGTGGGATTGACAAAGAAAACTTCAGTCAGGATAGCATGCGTAAGCAGAACTCGAACTCGCACCGTCTAAAGAATATATTTGTATGAGAAAGTGGTTAGAACTGATGCACAATGATAACTGACCATACATTCCCCCCCCCCCCTTTCTTTTAGACATGTTATCTTAAAGCACATACAAAATATTCGTATTTTGTTGCCTGCAATAGTTTTGGGAAAAAAAAAGCAAAGGAAAAAGGAGGGGGGGGGGAGGACATAAATTCAATGAGCTCGCATGAGCTGAAGGGAAAATCTATCCACTCGCCTAAAGACAGGTTAGATGAAAATGCGACTGGACAATGACGCAAACAGTCTCTTCAAGCAACTGATTCGGTAGATACAGATAGTTTACTCATTCAGATCAATCCTTTGATTTAAGCAATCGAAGCAGCTCTTCATGACAGGATCAGCCCATGAAATGTAGAGACATAAGCTGTATGACTTAATATGAACTGACGATGCATAGCGTACAAGGAGACAGACATCAACCTTACGGAAGGGGATACTTCATATCTCTTAGTCCTCTGTTGTATTATTCATGAATCTTTCGGAATTACTTTTGAGATGAAACTGCATTAATTAGATTAAAATAGGACTGCGGACAATTACCTACAGTTAAAGACAATGTTAATTAAATACAATAATTAAAGAGCGGTTAGTAAAATTATGTTGATTTAGCGGAGTTGATGGTGTAAAGCACAGGCATCTCCATAAATCATACACAGTCGTTGAAAGACCACCAAACACAGCACTAAATTAATTTAGAACTTTCCTACGTCGACTATCCCACATCAAAAAATTGCCACTGCCATCGTTTGCTATATATTAATAACTGACACAATATGATGTACAAAGTCTTTCCTGATATTGATACTTTACATTTACGGCACAGAATCTGAAGGTTACTGCCGTCACGTCATATATTATAACAAGAATTGGACAATGCAAGTGTCATGACCTTCATTCATACGGAGAAACTATGGTAAACGCAAGTCAGGATGGCCGGTCACGGGTAAGTCTTTTCTCTATATAGACAACATTAAGTTCCCCATACGTATCTAATTGTATTGTAATTTTACTGCACTTATAACTGCGACCGTTTCACAAAACAACTTACTTTCAGGCATGTTTAGAGGGTTTAACTGTACCATCTCAGTACTCGGAAGCAGGCATTTTAAGACCTCGTAGCACCTACCTTGTTCACCAGTCCAGTGTATAATACTCGCAATGAAATTATAGCATTAATTCATATTCTTTGAAATACGCAATGCTAGTTAAACGAATTAACCGCACGTAACCGTGGTGCACTTTCACCTGCCGAAATCAATATGAGCGGATTAATGATTGGTACAACAGATAAATAGTTTGAAAATCACCAAAGCTGATCCCAACCCCTTTGTATCCAGCAGACATTTGTGAAAAAATGTATTGGCATAGCGTCTTACCTAGTCAGCCATCACTTCTAACTATCTATAATAAAAGCCTTCCATGTCTCTGAACGGTTGGTCCTTTCACTGGATAAGTAGTTGCTTCAATATATGTTACCTAATATAAAATGACGAACTCTCAATTGTGCAAGTCAAATGACTGATCTGATGGATACTATTCTTTGTCTATCTTTCTTAGATTGAGACTATTAAATTAGTAGTACATTATTTCATTTAGAGTTTAAAAAACAAGACGGGGTACAATTAATGTCTTCTCTTGTGATTCCGCTTGAATTTCACGTGCGGTGAACTTCTTATTTCACATATTGGACATTATTATACTGCTATACATTCATACCACATTTTGTTTCTCTAACTTCAGTGGTTTGAAAAATAGTTTCTTGGGCGGCCATTTTGGATTAAAGATGGCGACTATTTTAACGTTTTCTTATACTGTCGTGACCTACTGGTGATGGTACACCTTCATATAAAATTTAATTTCTTTAGCTCGAACAGTGTGGAAAATAAGATTTCTGGGGTCCGCAATTTTGGATCCAAGATGGCGTCTTTGAAGACATTTGATAATATTTTCGTAACCTACTAGTGATAATGTACCGTCATACCAAATTTAATTTCAGTAGGCCCAGGGGTTTAGGCTGTGTATTCTATACAACAATGGGTTTGGCGGCCATTTTAGATCCTAGATGGCGACTTTTTCAAAATGTCGATTTTTTTCCTTTACCTACTCTTGATGATACACCTTCATACCAAATTTGGTGTTTCTAACTTCAGTAGTTTGGCCAGGGAATTTTGATGATCAGCGAGTGAGTGACCATTATATGGCCGGCTTTTCCGAGTTTGTGCGGAAGATATTGACCAGCAGTATATAGCATATAATTAAAAATTATGAATTTTCAATTCTCAGTTTCAAATTTTTAAGCTTTCCTCATATATTTTAGAGTAAATTTATAACTGAGGAAATAACAATTTTATTATGTCCTAAATAGTTAACTTTATTTGGAGTTAATCTTCATGTTAATATTTATTTTTTATGTGAGTCGTCTACTTGCAAAACCTATTAAACTACTTTTTTTAGAAAGAAAAATCAAGTTTGAAATGTTTCAGCGTTCTCTACCAAGATCTGGAGATACCGATGAGCAAAATACACTAAAAACGTTTAAAAAGCAATGAGAGTATCACTTCCACTAGCAAAACCTGTCAAAATTGCAATGGCTACACGCTGAAAACCCGTTAAAAACAGTTCACTTGCAAAGACAGCTAAATCGTATAATAGGTTTTGCAAGTGGACAACTCATGTATACTCTACCACTCAAACACAATATTAAGCAACACCGTACTTTGTACTATTCCTGAAGTATAAAGAAAACTCGGGTGATTTCTCTTATCGTTGCCAAGACAAAAAATTTTGTGTAACCACACCAGCTGTTTCATGCTCATCAAGAATGATAATTAGCCCGGAAACACCCTATGTTTGGAACATCATAACTCGACAAATTATGGCACCGACGGCCATACCTCAGTAGTAGAGCACTGGCTTAGCAATCGCAACGTGCTGGAAACGATCCCAGCGGCCACCAATCCTGACAGTTTTTCTAGTTCCTTTCCTCAGTCACACCTACAAACTCCCAACATCCACTCCCTTGCTTCAGCCCGGCATGAGCCTGAGCTGCGTAAAGACCATAAATAAATTCAACAAATTGTATTAAATCTTAAATTTTGTGACAGAGAGGTTAGCGCGAAGTGGTTCGGAACTCACTTTACCAAAAATGTAGTTCCCGTCCTCAGAAGCTTACCAGCTCGTTTAAGATGTTAATAACAATTCAATCGATCTAAAATTTAGTACTTTTTCGTAACACCGAATTTGTGCAAATTTCATCGAAATCTCAAATTGTCTAACATTTTCCAATTTTAAGGGGTGATTAGACGGGCAAGAACCCGTTTTCTAATAGTTAATTTTTCGAACAAACTAAGACATACAATAAGGTATCTTCCACTGTGTACACTTGTGTCCAAAACTTAAGCACGGGATTGGTTTTCTCAAACTGTTGGCTACCTTGCCTCTACGTCACAAAAATACGTCACCCACTGGGGAGAGAGATCGCTTATTTGCCTAGTCTGTCCGTGAATGCCACATTGTAGTTGGCCGGTGGTCGTAGAAGTTGGCGAGCGCAGGTTCTGTAATTTGTGGTGTGATAGGGCAAGCAGTGATGGTTGGTTTCTCAACGTCATGTGCAAAGTTACTGAGAGATCACCGTAAGCATGGCACATAGACATCATCTGAATGAGTTTGAGCGTGGTCGAACTGTCGGCGAACTGGAAGAAGGATGAACAGTAGTAACCAGTGTTTCAAATGAACTGGGTTTTGACCACCGCATAGCGTCAGGTTGTGGTCAAGGTACACTCAAGTCAATGATAAAATGAGCGCTCTCTTTCAAAAGTCCAAATTACAAAATTAAATGATTTTCACTGTAAGAAACGTGTTAAGAATAAGCCATTCATCAACATATAAGTTCCTCTACAAAAAAGACTCAATTTTCTTTGTCGTAATCTATTTATTTGTTATTTATTATAATTTTTATAAAATCCACTTGTTTGTCTCGAAAAAAGACTAAGTTCTTATATAAATTATGTGGCAACGTCGCAAAACATGAGTATCCAATCTCCTGTTTTTAAAGATTGATTTACTTACTAGTTACACCAGTTTCTACAGCTACTAACTTCTCCGGTCTGAGCCTAAGATACCTAAAATTAATACATAAATTTTAAGAAAATCTACTAGCCAATACTGACAAACATTCTCTGTGGTTAAATAAATTGAAGCAAGTTATACTTTAACTATTATTGACCATAAAATAAATTTAATACAGCGATATCAGCACGTTCGTAATCAGTAGCGATGAAGTGTGACTTATCTCACTTGGGACGTTAAATTCCCTTTTTTTTTTAACTTTTACCAAATTGCTGGATATAGTTTTCATATGTATAGAATCTACGAAAATAGCGTTAAGTGGAACATTAGATCATTGATATATGAAACACTGAAAATCAAACAAAAAGGCGCTTTATATAATTTTTACTTTGTTTACACTTGAACAAGAGTTTAGTTCCAAGCTTCTTTTACCATAATGATTCGTAGTCGAGGTTGTACCGTCGTGTTCATTCTCGTTTTCTTTGTTTTGTCCATAAGACTGACAAAGTTGGTTCAAACAAGACCCACAGAAAGCAATTTTTTAACTACATTATACCATTTCTACATAGCATCGTCATCCATGTCGGTGTTACATAGACGTATCAATATAAAGTTCTAATAAATATGCATAACGAAGAATATATATATATATATATATATATATATATATATATATAATTCGTGGACGGGTAGTAGTAAAGATAAACAACAAATACAGTATGGAAATTATACAAGTGTATGCGCTCCAACAACCGCACACCCGGAGGAAGAAGCCGAAGATTTATACGAGGGGATACGGAAGATTTAGGATAGTAGCAAATCGCATTACAAAATTGTAATGGGAGACTTCAATGCGAAAGTAGGGACCAAGCAAAGCAGTGACACGAAAGTTGGAAACTTTGGATTTGGAAAAAGAAACAAGAGAGGAGAGAAGTTAGTGGAATTCTCAGAAGCCAACAAACTGTTCATTTCCAATACATTTTTCAAGAAACCGCCCCAGAGGAAGTGGACATGGAAAGGCCCAAATGGGACCAAAAACGAAATAGACTACGTTCTATCGAATAACAGGGAAATTCTGCAAGACGTGTCTGTTCTGCACAGTTTCAAAGTCTCGAGTGATCATAGGTGGTGAAATATAAGCTGAAACTAAATACTTGACTTGAGTGAAAGAAGCTTATCAGAGGAAAACCGCCACTTTTAGACATAGAAAAATCTAGGGAGAAACAGGGACATTCCAGATAGAACTAAGCAACAGATTCAGCGCCTTGGAAGAGTTAGAGGATGAAGAAGACATCAATAGCAGAAAAAAAATCCTGACCGAGATAAGAGAAACAGCCAACGAAATAGCAGGCACCAAAAAGAAAAACAAAATCTCAGAAGAAACTAAACTCTTGATGAATAAAAGAAGGGAAATGAAAGAAAAGGAAAAATACATAAAGAGGATTCAATATATAGAACTAAATAAAACCGTAAGGAAGAAAATAAGAGGATCTACGAAGATATAACAAAAATCTTGTAAGAAATACCATCGAGGAAAACAAGAGCCCGTAGAAAACCAAACAGCAACTCATGATAGGGAAAAAGCAAATAATTGCA
The DNA here is from genome assembly GCA_022664845.1 of Lepisma saccharinum. Classification (NCBI taxonomy): domain Eukaryota; kingdom Metazoa; phylum Arthropoda; class Insecta; order Zygentoma; family Lepismatidae; genus Lepisma; species Lepisma saccharinum. The sequence goes on along the minus strand of JAGDQP010019675.1, from coordinate 2,730 downwards.
GTTAAGAGACCAGACGGGACCGTAACACGAAATAAAGAAGAAATTATAAAAATATTTGAAAATTTCTACAGAGAATTGTACTATTCCGAGGAAGAACTAGGAAATGAAGACTCAGAAGAAAATGATGTAGATGTCCCAGACGTAATGAAAGAAGAAGTGGATACAGTAGATTGAAGTGCATACTTCATCTACTGCGAAACATTTATTCGACTGCCACGACTGTCATTAGACTACATCAAGAAAGTGACAATTTTAAAGTTAGAAAAAGGGTAATGCAAGGAGATTCAATTTCTTCAAACCTGTTTCGTGCGGTCCTGGAGAGAGTGTTTCAAAATTTAAACTGGGATGAAGTTGGAATTAAAATTAATGGCGAATATCTTCATCATCTACGGTTCGCTGATGATGTAGCCCTGTTTGCTTCAAGTGCAGAACTACAAACCAGAATGGAAGAACTGAGTAACGGGAGTTCGAAAATAGGCCTTAAAATGAGTTTAAGTAAAACAAAAGTAATGTACAACCAACATGCTGCAAAGGAGGTGGTGAAGATTAACAGAGAGACAATAGGCATAGTTGATGAGTATGTTTACCTAGGCCAGCTCAAAACATCGAATGCTAAGTTGACTGGTGAAATAAATAGATGTAAAATGGGGTGGAGTTCGTTTGAAAGACTACACTTTATTTTCAAAAGTAAATTACCAATGCGTCTCAATCGTAAAGTTTATAATCAGTATTACCCGTGATGAAGTACGGCTGCGAAACTTGAACATTGAATGCCCAAACGATTAAAAGATTACACAAAGAGGAATGGAGAGATGCATGCTAGGAATAACCAAAAGGGAAAGAAAAAAAAATGAATGGATTCGCGCACAAACAAAGGTAAAGGATGTAATCAAGACTGCGAAGATGAACTGGAGATGGGCCGGCCACATAGCTAGAGGAACAGATGAAAAGTGGACGACAAATGTACTACAATGGACTACGAGAGAAAAAAAAACCGACAAGGACGATGTCCAAATGTAAGATGGGTAGATGAAAACAAGCGTTTTTCAGGAGCTACAGAGATGAGGATAGCAGCAGACAGAGATATGTGGAAAGAAAAGGGAGAGGCCTTCAACCAGCAGTGGACAGAAAACGGCTGAATATGATGATAATGTATACATAGGTAAATTTAAGACAAATGAAGGAGAAAAAGGATAATACATAGAGCTTAAGGTCTGGTATTAGATCACACACATATTCACATGTAAAAAGTCACTATATTTCGTGCCTATACACGTTTTCAAGTACAGAGGAAGATAGCGAAGTTCACGTGTTCACAAAGTACAAGTTTGAAGAGACAGTGGCCACACGTAGCGGACAAAGCATCAAAACTGGAGAAAAACTGTCTGTCGTAGCGCGTAATTTCCGGAACTTCAAATAATAATAACTGTCTAGCGTGTAAGTACAAGGTGGGATCGTGGGTCGAAATGTGTTGAAAATGCAGAGGAAAAGGGGAGCTTAGAGTTACTGAAGATTAAGCCCAGGTTTTATTTTCGCGCTCAAACCATGAATGAAGGCACTCTCCCACAGACGTCGTATTGAGGTGCTGGTCGTAGGGGGTAAAATGTGGATTATGGCAACCAAGAAAGATAGATCAAAACTGGCATTGTGGGACTCGGTGTGCAAGGAAACTGGGCATCCGGTTTGTTGATAGTACAGAAGTGACGATGGTTATTAATACGAATGTTAAGAGCACAACTTGTTTCTCCCACATAAAAGGCATCACAGAACTTGCAGGTTAGGATGTATATAACATTAGGGGTGTGGCATGTACCCTTGGGATTGAGGGTGTACCGACCATTAGCAGTACTGATAGTGATTGTGGGAGAAGTGATGAAAATGGAGCAGACCTTACATCTGGGTCTGTGGCATGTCTGGGCGCCGGTTTGGTGTGGTGGCAAGGAGGGATTCGTACGGACCAAGATGTTTCTAAGATTAGGTGGATGTTGAAAAACTAATATCTAGGTTTGGTGGAGAATATTGACCTTGTGTCTGGGTCAGATTGGAGAATGTGGAAATTACGAGAGTAGGATTTGTTTGACCTTGGTTAGTTTAGGACGGAACTGGGTGATTAGAGCCGGTGGGTTGGATTTTTGAGTGGGATGAGTGTGTGAGGATGCACGGCGAATCTGTTTGTTTACGAGGTTAGAAGGGTAGCCTCGGTTGACTACAGCCTCTTGGAGGCGTTGGTTTTAAGTCTCAGCAGCAGAGGAGGTGTAATTCAGGCGTTGTCCTCTAAGGGCAAGGGGGAAAGGAATGGCTTTCTTGGTGTGGTAACGATGGGAACTTGAGTAGTGTAAATACTGCATATGGTTGGTGGGTTTTATGTGAACGGAAGTGGTGAGGGTGTTGTTTTCTAAAGTGATGTCCACGTCAAGGAATGTGACTCTTTTGTCAGAAATGAACCTAGTGAACTGGACAACACGGAATTGGTTGTTCTAGGAATGTCTTGAGACTGGTTTCACCATGAGTCCATAGCATCATTATATCGTCCAAGAATCTCACCCAGAGTAGAGGGGTCAAAGGTTGAGTTTGCAGGAAATCATGTTCGAGCTTGCCCATAAACAGATTAGGGTAAGAAAGTGCCATTTTCGTACCCATGGCTGTGCCTCGGATCTGAAGGTAGTGTTTGTCGTCAAAGGTGAAGTTTTTACTTGTAAGAACTAGGTTGGCCAGGTTAAGAAGGAAAGC